>JAQIWP010001129.1:0-17103 GCA_034695525.1 Euzetes globulus
AAAACTAAATTCTAAGATTATATGCTTTACTTAATACAATAAAACCCTTTGAGTTCAGTGATAACGCTTTGCTGAAACTGTTTATAAAACCCTAATTGGTTAATTTCAATGGCAGGATTTCGAAGTAAAAGTTTTGACACTATAAACCACTTTAGGCTAAATTCGACCCTATATGGTTTCAATGGCTGTGCAATCTATTGTACTTGACTTCTCAAACTAAGGCTGCGCCGAAAGCTTGCCGGTGACAGCTCATTCGGTCTATGTGTGCGCCGCCGAAAGTTGCTGGTGACAGCTCATTCGGTCTATGTGTGCGCCGCCGAAAGTTGCTGGTGACAGCTCATTCGGTCTTCGCTGCTGGCTATCGAGTTCAACAAATTAATGAACAACAGTTCAATTGGCAAATAGTGAAATTGTGAGGCAAAGGAGATGAGACTCGACTCAACTCGAGTGAATATTAGTGGTAAACTGTAGATCAGATTTATATTCATTAGTTACCCAAATTGAGCGGCGCCTTCAAATTGGACTCCAGGCAAAGGGCTATTAGTTTAATGAAAGTTAGCCCATTACTCAAACCATTGGACAAAACATTAGCTTAGGGAAAATATGCAATTTAATCAGGTTGAAAGTGAAGTCTCATAACTGTCGGTCTATCTGAGGACAGGTTAGCGCTTAGCTTAGAGTTAACTTTAGTTTAGAGCACTTCCAGTATTGGATGTCTGATATTTTGTCAAATTGTAATTTTAAATTCAAAGTTTAATTGTCTAAAAGGATTTTAAGTGTTTTCCGAAACAATAAATGGGTTCTACTGTACTCCAACAAATTTGGCGTTAATAATGCTTTGTAGGCGCGAGCCGTCGGTAAAACCTTTGCTGAAATCTTATTGGTTTGTGACAAAATCACTAATTGTTAGACTGGGCTTCTGATAGATGCCATGAGTACTGGTATTATTACGGCCACACAGAAACCCTATTCAATGCTATTTTCAAAAGTCACTTGACGTAAGGAATGGTTAACTTCCAGATCTCACTGGAAGTTATTGTCATTCATTGAATGGACGTGAGATTAGGTTTTATTGCTATGATTTGTTTCCTAAGAATAGTTATGATTTCTATCAGTACTTATCTATTTAATTATGGGATTTCACTTAAGTGAATAATCTCTGACTTTTCAATTCAGTTTAATGCAGAGATTCCGTTATTATGAGGTAAAGGTAATGCTATGCTTGCAGTCATTTAAAGTCTTTTAAATCAAGGATTCCGTTATCTATGATTCCGTTATTGGAAGTTATTCTAAGGTTAAAGAGCTATAGGGGCCCCACAATCCTACAATGTATTAACTGATGTGATGCTCATAGTCGGAGAGTTTGGTCATTCAAACCCTTGTGTGCTGAAAATAGAGATTAGTCATTCTCTGAAAACAATATTGTTTCACATATTTTACTAATTTGTGACATAAAATATCGAAGTTAGCTATCAAACAAAAGTTGTGTAAAGAATTCAATACATTTATAGTAATTTTGTTTTCTTAAATTATCCTTGAAATTTTGTTTATAAGTTTAAGTATAAGTTAAAGTGAAAATTAAATTATTCCAATATTTTATCTCTACTTACAAACTAAAGTTTTCCGCTAATTTTGGTATTTATTCTCTAAAATTTTTCATAAAGTTATAAAAACATCGTATAATTTATTGCCATTAAATTATTGGTATTAAACAGTTTCTTCAATAAACTTGAGATTTCACCTTTATACTCTCTATTACTACTTTTGTTTCTGTACACAATACACAAAAGTTCTCTTGTTAGAAGTTGAAGTTATTAATATTTTGTTATTAGTATATATTAGTATCTTTCACCTACCTAAAGTTTTATTTTATATTTGAATATAAGTCCGTACATTTTCTACTTTTCTATAAAAATATGTAATTTTTGGGACAGAATGAAAATTTAAGGTATTCACGCAATCAATACCATTATTGAATGGCACCTCTTTAATCAACTTTAATTGGAAGTTTTCTAATAGTTGCAAGTTTATTATTTTCTGTAAACAGTTGTGTGTAGAGTTCCCAAACCCCAAGCAATCACCTTGATTCTCAAGGAATTAGATTCTCTTTCAAGTCTCAAGGTAAATGTATTTCCTTGAGTATGTTAGCTCAAGTTAAAATGTTGTATTATAATGTAAAATTAATTGTGCAAAATATGTTTAAATCTTTCATTAAAGAAACTGAAATTTCCTCTTAAAAGTGAAGGCATTCTAAGTTCTAATTGAATTTACTATTGTTTGTCATATAAATCTGTGTGAATCAAATATTTTAAGGTTTAAAACCCTTAAAAACATTAAATTATTCCATCAAATGTCGATAAATCTGTTGAATTTTGTCAACAATATAGGTTTATTAATAAATTAAGTGCTATTTAACTAATGCATGTTTTCTCAAGGAAACCTCAAGGTGGGTTTTATTGAATTCTAAACAAAATTAAGGAATAATGTTTTTAGGTTTGGGAACACCAGTTGTGCCACATTTTACTGATCCGACTTATCACAACTGTAATGGAAATTTAACCAGATTTAAGACTTTAATTATTTATTAATGAAGTGAATTGCATCTAATAAATAATATAAGTGCTAAGATCATAAAAAGTTGATCAATAAATGAAAATAATTTTTATTCAGACTTAATCGATTATTTCAACTGAGAAATCATTATTTTAATTACCAGAGCAAAGTAACTCGAAAAGTTTCAAGATGGAAAGTGATATTGCAATAGCTTGGTGTGATTTATCTGTTTGTGTTTCATTGAGGAAGGAAAATGTCAATAATATTTTGAATAATATTAGCGGCAATTTTGCGGTTAATTCGTTCAACGCTTTGATGGGTTCTTCGGGTTCGGGAAAGTCTACTCTTTTGAAGTGTTTGAATGGAAGTCAAAAGTATTGTTTGAGTGAAAAGTCGTTAATATATGTGCGAAACAACCAGAAAATTAGGGCCACTTTTATCTATCAGGACCAGGAGGACAGAATTATGACTGGTCTTAGTGTGGAACAGGCACTCACCTATTCTTCAAAGTTGAAGAATAGCTCTAAAGGGGCGGTCAATCACAAGAAAATTGTTTCAGATTTGATGAATGAATTGATGTTAACTGACGTCAGAAGAAATCGGATCGAAAACTGTAGTGGAGGTCAAATCAAAAGAATTTGTATTGGGCTTGAATTGACCTCGGTCTCCAAACCCAATTTGTTATTCATTGATGAGCCAACAACAGGATTGGACAGCTATGCCGCTGAAAAGGTTAGCTTGTAGAAAATTTTAACGTCTTTTTCATTTACCATTAATTGCTAAGCTAGCAGAGGTCACCAAGGGGCAACTTACTTGCCCCCTTCCTAGAAGGAAAATTTTGATTTTTTAATGAATTTCAAAGTATTTTTGGTCGAAATATTTATCACCTTGCAAACGGAGGGTTAAGTAAGAAGGTTGATTAATTTGCACATGGCAATGCAATTTGCAATGGTATATTCTTTTTGGTCCTGATAGAGAACTTTCCCCTTTCAAAATAAGAATTATATTTCCTAAATTGAAAATTTGATGAATTTTCAGGTTATTGAATGTTTGAAAAGACTAACATTTGAACATAAAATGACAACAATTGTGTCAATACATCAGCCGAACAATGATTTGTTTCATATGTTTGACAAAATTTATGTTTTGGCCAAAGGAGGGGTTTGTGTCTATTCCGGTCCACCACTGGATCTGAAACAACATCTCATTACCTGTAATATTGATTGCAATCAAAATCAAGTGCCGATTGAAGTATTGATTAAAATCAGTTTTGAAGGCATTAATAGCATTAAAGTAAAACAATTGTGTGAAAAGACTGAAGAAAATATTAATAAATCAATGGTTGGATTAAATGAAATGAAAGTCATTAATAACGGTTTGAATAAAAGAGTAAAGACATTCAGTTTGTTTGACTTCTGGTACAATTTGTTGCGATTATTTCAACGCAATTACATCTCGAACTTCAAGATGTTTATATTGCAATTGGTATTATTCGTGGTGATGATAGCTGGCAGTCTAACATCAGTTGACCAGAACATATACAAGTCTGACGGATGCACTCAACTAAACACCGTCCCCAATATGACTTGTGCTCAGCAAAGGGAAGAAGAAGCACTTTCATCGACGAACGCAATTTTTACTACATTTTTAATGGTCTTCTCAACGATATCGCAATTGATTTCTTTTCTCTTCACTTATGGCACTGATATGAAGATATTTGTCTCCGAACACAGAAGTTGTTAGTTGTCTTTCAATTTTAACAATTTCATCTTGCATAATTTAGAGTCATTTTCTATTATTACTACTAATAAGAAAACGGGTAGCTATTTCAATTTTGATTTATATTATAAATGTCTCGGAATACAGAAGTTGTAAGTCTTTTTAGAAATTTTATCTTGCATAATTTGGTAACATTTTCTTTCTTCTAATGGCAAAATGGAGTAGCTATTTCAATTTTAATTTTGAATATTTTTCAACTGAGAAAATGCTCTTATTAAATAATTTGCAGTTTGGTACAGCTCTGGGTGTTTTTTCTGGTCCAAAATGATAACCGACACAATACTTACAGTTTTGAATGCTGTCCTCTTTGCCGTCACCATCCAATTAATTACTCATCAATACGATGAGCCAGACCGATTCTTCAATCTGCTCTATGTAATATTATTTACATTCCTCAGCACTCAATGTATTGCTTCGACTATTGGCATAATATTTAGCAAAAACATCAACTTGGGCATTATTGTTATTGGAATAGCATTTGTCTTAATGATGTTTTTCACCGATTTTACTTTGAAAATTGATCCAGACAACTACGTTTTCGTATTGATCAGTGAACTGAATATTTTGAAGTATAACTACAATTCATTGGTTATAATAATCTTTGGTTTCAATCGGTGTCCGGAAGGCTATCACTCCAAACAACTCATTGAATATGGAATAGACGAAGATGTCGTATATCCGATATATTTTCATAGATTTATAGTCTATTATTTTGTAACTCTTGGCATTCAATTCATTGTGTTTTATATTAAAGTCTATAAACCTTCAATCAAATTATCAAGTTGCAAATTAGGGACTTCTCAAAACCAGTCTGCCTCAAATGTTGACATTATCATGGACGATAAAAATAATAATTGTGATAATGAACATGTTGAAACCGTTCAAGGTTTAAAAAGAAAGATTTTCATTCATTGGAATTACTTGACTTATTACAAGAATAGTTTATTTTCAAGAAAAAGGTCTATTAAATTATTAGACAATATTAGTGGTCAATTTGAGACCAATAGCTTGAATGCAGTTATGGGACCGTCTGGGGCTGGAAAGACCACTTTCCTCAAGTGTTTGAATGGTACAAATGGAAGAGGACTGAGCGAAGAATCGATAATTTATGTCAATTCTAACCGAGAAGTTAAGTCTTGTTTTATTGTTCAAAATGTTTCCGATCATCTATTGGAAGGCCTAACTGTAAGACAAACCCTTTTATACGCTTCAAAACTGAAAAACTCACAACTGATCCAAGATTTGGATCACAACCAAAACATTGAAGACTTGATGTCAAAGCTATCAATCAGTGATATATCAGATAATAGGGTCGAGAAGTGTAGTGGAGGGGAAAGGAAGCGAATTATAATCGGGTCAGAGTTGACCGCTTATAACAAACCTAATGTTCTGTTTGTGGACGAACCCACCAGTGGTCTCGACAGTAATGCCGCTGAAAATGTAATGATTTTCTCAATTTATAAGATTCTATCATTTGATTAAAAATCTTTATTTTAGTTGATATCGCTTTTGAAGAACGTTTCTCTGAAATATAAAATGACAACAATTGTGTCAATACATCAGCCGAACAATGATTTGTTTCATATGTTCGACAATATCTATGTTTTGGCCAAAGGAGGGGTTTGTGTCTATTCCGGTCCTCCACTGGATCTGAAACAACATCTGATTGATTGTAATATTGAGTGCAATGAAAGTCTGGTTCCCATTGAAGTGATGCTAAAAATTTCGACGAAACCAAAAGATAACGAATTGATTGAAAAATTAGTTCAAAAGTCAATAATTGATTTCAATTGCATTAATGACACTCAGAATTACAGACAAACAGATGGAATCCAAAACCCAACGAAGAGGTTCAGAGGAGTCGACTTTTACTTATTATTGATGAGAACCATTGCATTCAAATATCAGCGCAATTGGATTGAAGTTCTCATACAAATCACAACATATTTAATGATTGCTTTAATGGTGAAAATGACTGTTAGCTCAGAGATGATAATACCTGACGGGTGTCTGGAAGTGAGTCTGAGTTCGGGTTGTAATCAAACTCTGGAGGATATTAGAAATGAATTCCTTATAAAACAGAACCTGAGATATCACTTCTATTTCATTGTTATGCTTTCGATTGTCGTTCTGATCGTCAATTCAGTCAACTTTTGCTCCGACTTCAGAATTTTGCGCAATGAAAACAGGAATGGTAAGCATATACAGTCTATATTCGGTTTAAGATCATTTGTGATTTACATCACTACTGATTCTAGTACTTTATATATCAAACTGTAATTTTAATTCAGATTTGCAGAATATACTTATATAATTAAGATAATTATCTTATATCAATCATTGTTTTATTTTACAAAGTATTTTTTACCTTGACGAAATATTATTATTATTATTATTAACTAGTTTCATTTTTTATATTTGATTATTTTTAAAAATATTTGAAGATTTTTAATACAAGTTAAATTAGATGTCAAACATTTTTAATCTTTGATTGAAGGTTGGTATAGCATTGGAGCCCATTTCTGGTCCAAGTTCATTATTGATTTAATACCGGATTCAATAGCCATGGTGATTTTCTGCTGGATTAGCACCTTTTACAACAGTTGGCGAATCAATTCTATATATTTCTTTGTATTGATCTTGGTGATACTATGCAATCAAAGTATTGGTCAAATATCAGCTATTTTATTCTCATCCGATCCAAAACTTGCAATCTCATTTTCCTCCCTCATATTCTCATTGGGGCAAATAATGGGCAATATATTAGTACCGGTCAAATACTTACATTATTCTGTGCAATATTTGTGTGAAATGTCTTATTTCAAGCTATCCTATGATTTGATGATTGTTTCAATTTATGGATTCGACCGGTGCTATGAAAATGAGAT
This sequence comes from Euzetes globulus, assembly GCA_034695525.1. Taxonomy (NCBI): domain Eukaryota; kingdom Metazoa; phylum Arthropoda; class Arachnida; order Sarcoptiformes; family Euzetidae; genus Euzetes; species Euzetes globulus. The sequence continues at coordinate 7,221 of JAQIWP010001129.1, forward strand.
TTCATTAGTTTTGTACGGATTGGGGATTAAAGAGGAGATGTTTTGGCAAAAAATCATTTATTTTATAATCATTTGTATTGTTTTAAAATTTATTACACTTTTGTTATTAATTTTTGAGATCAATTTTTATTTGAGAGATAATTCAAAACTAATGTTTAAAGAAAGGGAAGCGACAGTTCAATTGAGAAAGATTAATTTTTAATCTTAACAGAAGAAAATCTTTCTTTAAAGCCAATTAGATTATAATTTTATTGTTATATTATATAACTTGAAAATGACTAACGAATAAAATAAAATAAAAATCTATTGTTTTGCTTAATTTCCCAATTATTTGATTGATAAGTAATTTTATGTATGTCTTCTTTATAAAAGAGTCTTTAAACACTTTAGCTTGATCTATTTGATTGACAGTAATTTGGTAATTGATTTTTTAAAAAAATTATTGAATGATGATGGTTATATTTATTGATTAGATAATTATATGTCAGATAAATGATAAGCTTTGGTTGATGTAAATGATTGAAAAATAACAGTTCTTAACTGTTCAATGTTGTTTTAAGTCTGAGCCAAATTAGAGCGAAACAACTCTAGTGGGTGTTGATGATGGACCCTAATAATCAATCCAAAGGTACTTGCTCTATGCCTGGAGCGATAATAATTGAAATAATTAACTCATTATTTTAAAATAATTGCTTTAATATTTAAAAATAAAAGTAAATTGGTTAAATAAATTATAATATAAAAAAATATTAGTTAATTAGATTAAACTGTGCCTAGATATAAAATTATTCTAAAAATTTATGTTAGTTGATTAATGAATTTATGATTGTCAGGGGAAATATCTTGAAAATTTTATATCAGTGGTATAAATAAAATATTCATTCGGCGAATTGTGAGAAGAATCTATTGAGCGCCAGGTCCTGGTAAATGTCGAACTCAGCACAGGTCAGGTCATTGCCGTCTTGGCCAACAAGTCTCCATGTCGTGTATCGGAAGACCTAAATTAGAAAATTAAAGTAAACTTTCCCTTAAATTGATTAAATTTTTGCTCTCTTACATTGAATCGGGTGTAATATGGAACTGTTTGTGTCAGAACAAACTTGTACTTCTTGCCCTTTTCCAGAGGACAGTCCAATTTGTTGGAATTAAAGCCTCGATTGCAAGCATTTTCGTCCATTCCGATGTATGGCACCTGAACAGAGAACAGACCGCCAGTCCTAAGCGAACCGTACAATTTGACGTTATCTGTGTTCTGGTTAGCGATAAATTCCACGGTAACATTCACTGATTCACCGGTTCTAAAATTGCAAGGCATTCTTTCACATGGATCAACTTTAAGCGACACAATTTCCCGTTTAGCTAGATTAAACAATTTTAATTTGCAAACGTCGTTAAACAAGAAAAGCAGCAAGGTAAATTATAAAGAATTACCACAATCTCTGAATGGCCACTCAACCGATAGTCCAAGTGATAACAAACAGAGTAAATTAAAAACTAAAAACATATTATTTGTCATTTTTTTGACTAATATTTTTCGATTCAAATATTTGAAAGTTTTTGATTGACTTTCACTGATTTCGAGCCTATTTATAAGGGTTTCCAAAAAAGCATTTGTTCTCTTATTCTGATCTAATTTCTCATCATTTGTTTCAACTGAATTGTGTTTCCGATGAACTCGATATATGACATCTATTATGTGTTTAAATGTATCATAACTTTCACTTTTAGCTTACCTTAGCTTAGAATTAGATCAAAAAATGAAAATAAATGTCAACAATTTTTTTTAATCAAATTTATTCCAGCAATTAATTAATTAACCTGATATTTGGATGTAAAGTAAACTAATTAAGATTAACTAGATCAAATTGCAGAATAAACTGTAAAATCGGGATATAATCAGTTTTTAAGTTTTTTTTTTTGAAAAACCAATTTAATTACTATTTTTTATTCGTTTCCAAAAATAGTTTACATTGAATAGTAAGCTAATATAAGCTATAAAATAGAGCTAGAGCCTAAAATAGAACTTCATTTTTTGCATCGCTTAAAAGGTGAATAAATATTTGCTTTCTCCTATTTGTTTCCAACAGATTTTTTAATCATTTGTTTTATTTGAATAGTAATTGAAATTCAATATTAGTCTAAAGGCTGACAAATATTCTGATAAATCGATTGTATTTTTTTTTGCATTCAATTCAGTCGTAAAAAACAGTCAAATATTAAATATAAAGTGAAATTCAAATATTTTTTGAAACATTATATGCAATGTAACAGAAAATGTCGAACACTTTGTACATGAATTGCATATTAGGTTTGGTTTTGATGTTTGAAAAAAAGGTTTTAATTTAAGATTAAATTAATTAATAAAAAACGACTATTAAGTAGCAATTAATTGCACTATAGATCAGCACCGGATGTCTGACGGACTGACCCAACCGCCAAAAGCCTTTTCCAGTTCTTCGGCGACGGCAATGGTTACCCTGTCGTTCATTGGGGTTGTGACCAACTGAAGGCCAATGGGCAGACCGTTTTGGCTGAGTCCTAATGGCACGCAAGTGATGGCCACATTCAATGGGTTAAATAATTGAGTGTACGATACGTTCCATACTTTCAGTAGTGTTTGGTTGTGTTTCACAGCTGTCATACAAATCAATAAACTTAGTAAATAATTAATTTTTTTTTCCTAATCTTTTTTACCTTCTTCGGGATGCACTGGAAATACTAGAACGCCGTCATCACCTGAAAATTAATGGCTTGGTCAATTTAAATACTTTTATAAATTGAGCATGGTCTTTGAACAGTCCTAAATCAGCGGTTGAGTGAAGGAGCGGATAATTTTTAGACCAAAGTGACTAGATAGTTTACAAATATAACTAGATGATTAAAATATTATGACTAATGGTGTGAATTTTGCCTACCTTGCTAAGTTATTAATTAAAGAGGCAAAACTATTCTATAGAGCAGTAGGCCAGGTCATCTGTCTACAGGGTAAAACCCACCTTGGCTTTAATTATAAATAACCAGAATCATCAAATAGAATTTTTTTTGCCGGTGTTCTAGGCCTTTTATTTGACCAAAACCTGCAGGCAATCACTGGTGTTCTAATAAATACCTAGAAGTTTGTGGAGTTCTTGAGTCAAGTCATATCGCATTTGAGTGAAATGTTTTTTGTCGAGAGTATTGGCCAACAGTTCCGACAGACAGAGAAAGATCGCACAGAATGTGTGGTGCGATAAACCGATCAGCGATTTGAAGAACTCTTTCACTGGACTGATCTCTGACTTCAAGTTTGTCAGATGCTGTGCTGTTTTGGGGACAGAGGGGTCGTCCATAGCGCACAGCCAGATCTCGAAGCCGAACTTGAATTGCTTGAAGTAGACCTTCTTAGATGAGGCACCCTTTCGGTTGAAATAACCGATCACTTTGTGTATGGCATCCTTTATGTCTGACTGGACAGGTGTATGGAAGGGGTTGTCGTCGCCTTCCATGTAGTAGAACTTCAATTTGGTTAAGTCGACCTCTTTGTCCAAATCTAGTTTCGAGGCATTGTCTCCGGCCATCACTTTCAACATTGGCTTCAGATCACAGGCGTAACGCGTCATCTGAAGAGTGCAAACCATTTACTATAACATTTCATTCAAAACTATTTCAGGATAATTACCGGTCCGATAGAAAGGAGTGGTAGCCTTTTGGGCGATGGATCCGGGTGTAAGCCCTTTGCTGGAACGATCCCCGGAGTAGTCTTGTGGCCGAAAATGCCATTGAAAAAGCATGGCATCCGAATGGAGCCACCGATGTCGGCGCCCACACCTATGACAGAGCCGGCCGCAGCTATCAATGAGCCCTCTCCTCCTGAACTGCCGCCACATATCCGTGACTTGTCGTAAGGATTGTTTGTCCGGCCGTAGACCTTATTATATGAGTCCCACCACATGGCCAGCTCAGGCACATTGGTCATCGCTATGAATATAGCGCCCGACTTTCGCACCAGATCTATAACATCGGCGTCTTTGGGGGCCGTTACCTTTCTTCTGGCCCACAGACCTGCCGTCCAATAAAAGCCTTTGACAGCAATCGTGTCCTTTGAAGTGAATGGAATCCCGAGGAAAGGTTGCGAATGGATAGACATTGTTTCGTCGATCGGACCGTTGCCTTCGAGCTCCTGCTGAACCCGTATGTCCACCTGCTTGGCCTCATTTATGGCGTTTTCAAAGTTGTCCAGTTGTATGGCATTGATATGTGGCTGTACTGCACGGCATCTGTCGATATAAGCCTTGACCAGGTCTTCACTTTTGATCTATTGGGACAGTTATCTGATTAATATTATTCTGTACTATAATAGAGGCTATTCTCCAATATATTGATCTAATTTATCGGACAGAATAATAATGAATGAATTGGGCGTACATTACAAGTGTTGCCACAAAAAAAATTATTCTTCAATTCATTACTAATATTAATAATCAATAACTCAATGAAAGTAAAATGTTTTGAACATTAGTAGAGATTATAATAATAATACGTTTGGTCCTTTTTCAGAAACATTTTATTCATTACTAAATTCTTTCTCTCTCTCTCCCGCCCTCCCCTTCCAATGAAGTGCCAATATTTTGATTGACTGATTGTTAGAGAAATTATTTTTAAATAATTATTTCCGTTTCAGTTAAGCTCTGAATTAATTTAACAAAAACACATTATTACATATTTTTTTGGTGGGTAATAGAATAGCTAGTTTATAATATAAAGGAACTTTGTAATCATCTGATAATCTGATGCCAACAATTAATTAAGACTAAAATCAAACCTGGGTTGCGCACTAAGAAATGGAATTTACTAGGTTACATCTTAAATTAATTTTTTTTGATTCAATTATAGACTTAATCTTATTCTGAGGTTTAATGAAGTTTTTGAGTTATTTGTTTTTTAATGAAAGTGTCAAGCTCAAAATCAGGTCTGGAATTTGGCTCTAGACATCTCTGAGCTGAATACCAAAGATAATTGTATTTCCATATTATTTGCTAAAAATTCTTTTCATAAGGTTTTCAATTGTATTAAAAAAATGAATTTCTTCTCATATTCTGAAAAAATTATCTATTTTTTAGTGAACTTTGGAGTAAGGAATTCATAAATAATCTGATGAATCAAATCAATTAATCAGTTGAAAGGATATGGACTTCAAGTGAAATGGAAAAAAGTCAGATGAATGAGTAATAGATAATTTATGGAAATTGCGTGTTCCTGGTCTTTTCCTCTGATTTTCCTTATTGCCTAACGAAACACTTTTTGAATTATAATTAGATTTTGGAAAATAAACTAAACATAAGTTTTGCAGTCAATCATTAATCTCAAGGACAGTACTGAATAGGTTTTCCAGTAATAGGCTCTGATCTAAAGGGGAATTCCATTGCATTGTAAATATGAAATATGAAACCCTGGTCAAACATTTCACTGAAAGCATTTTTTGTTCCACTTTTGCAAACTGTCAAAGTTTATGAATTGAATGAATAAACAATTGAATACTTTTCCGGTTTTGATCTGTTTGGCCAAATTGGTGGCCGAGTCCAAGAGTATCCGGTCTTCGATAGGGGGCAGGTACTTCTGATGGGTCGGGTAGAGCAGTCCGATAAAATTGGCAATGCTGTCCAAGATGAACCTGACCAGTCGAAGTAATACACGTTTTGCCTGATTCACACCCATTTGGCTTAAGGCTGAGACACAGACAGAATCTTAATTAGTCCTGATTCAATTCAATGACTCATTAATTGAAAGTGCACTCTAATGACCTTGCTTAACTAGTCTGGAATAGTTTCCCACAGATTCAATACTAATACCAAAGTTGTGTTACAGAAAGAGAAAAACAATTCAATTAAATATTAATACAAACCTGTCTTTTATCAGAGGTTTTGCAAACAGTAGTCAAATGAAAAACAATCGGTTTTTCCTCAAATCAGATATTTATTAAAATGACGGCACTTTTCGCATACACTTTATATTAAAATATTGAAGAATCAAGTTTTCTAAATGAATTTATTTGCAAATATATTTAACTGGAAAAGATATTGTTTCCTTTATGGCAATTTTGGAGCCCCTTTTTCACTCAAGTTTGTTTATAACGAGACTTAATTTGGATCTGAGTCTGTTTCTGTCAGATCATTAGTTTAGCTGAGTTTGCCTGTCAGTAGACAGCGCTCTATGGACTGGTCTATACCACTCATGAATAGGACTTTCAACCAAAAAGGCCCGGTACCCATGGCAACCACTTTCATATCAGATTCTGATAGTTCAACTCAAATAGTTTAATACATGTTCATTCAGCAGAGGCTCTTTCGAATTACTCTGCACTTTAATTTGTACAAGTTTAATAATCTCGTAAATAACATTGTAAATAAATTAAATCAGATGTTTATTTATCAGATTTATTAGTGATTTAACAAAAAATAATGTATTTGTTTCCATAACAACTAATATTTGTTTCTTGTATAACACAGGATTCTCTATTTCTATGAACAAAATGATATAGAAATAGCATGATAAGAATTGTTTGTATATTATGGAAAGTGGATCAGGTTAAAGTTATTGTCAATTCTAGAGTTAATTATAATTACCAATAATGATTTTTCCCTTGATTTGTTTGTTAATCAAGTCAACTTTCGTTCATTATAAGTTAGATAAAAAGCACTTGAACAAGCACAAATAGAGCTAATTAAATCGATGATAAATTAATTATATTAACACCTGTTCAGAATTACGAAATAAACACGATAACTGTTGAGTGATAAACCATGTGATCCAAGGCTGTTTATTCAGTGACCAAGGGGAGTCCAATTGATCAGATAGTCGAGGCTCTATTGGAATTTAATAGAAGTTCAAAGTATACAAAGAAAACAATATTATCTGATTTCTGGAAAAAACTATTGAAAAGAGTTTATATAAAAAAATCAAATCATTTGTTTCAGTGTTTTATTGCTGAATCATGAAAACCATTTCAATTCTCCTGTTATTTACAATATTTGTGGTCAATTGTATGGCAATGGAGGACATAACGAAAGGTCCGCCTGCTTATGACAAGCCCTGGGTGCCTGGCTGGGGTTTCAACAAAAGTGACCATACAATTTGGAAGAAGCATCATGAGCATATGCTCAAACAGACAGAAGAACATAAAGATGAGATCAAGGTCGTGTTTTTTGGCGACTCAAAAACTTATTATTGGCTTGGCCCTGGTCAAGAACTTTGGGACCAGCATTATGTGAAACGCGGTGCTTATAATTACGGCATTCGTGGTGACAGCACCCGACAAATACTCTGGCGATTAGAACACAAAGAATTGGACGGATTATCACCAAAACTATTGGTGTTTACCATTGGAGGAAATAATTTGAATAACAATTATAACCGTGGTAATTTCACATATTTATCACTAGAAATTTCATGCTCTATCATTACTTTTACAAGATAACGTCAACATTAACATTTGAATTCATATTATTTTATATGTTTAGGAACAGACGAAGAGATAGTCAAAGCAATGGGAATTATCATGGAAAAGTTTAAAGAAAAATTACCTAAGACGTCAATCATTTTTGTCGGACAATTGCCAAGAGCAACTAATGATAAAAGAGCTAAGAATATTAACAAATTACTGGAAAGTCACTTTAAAAGTAACCCGGATCCAGTTATCCATTTGCTTAACTTCTACGATAAATATACAAATAGTGACGGATCACAGAATAAGAGTCTTTATGTGTCGGACGGAATTCATCTGAGCAAACAAGGCTATGAAATACTCGCTGACAGCCTGGAGCCAACTATCAAGCATTTACTCGGAGAAAGTTAAACCTTCTTGTAAATTAAGCTATGTAAAGGATCTAAATATTAATAAAAAAGCTTTCAGATAATCTCTATAATCGTAAAAAGTTTCAACTCAAATAATGTCACCCAGACAAATTAAATAATTTCTTTAAAAATGTTACATGAAATTTTAAAATAATGGCATATCATAATTCTGAGTACATTTACATGGCTTTCATTGATTATCGAAAAGATAAATATTTGATAAGACCTTCAATTTACTTGAGAAAATCAAATGTGTTATATCAGAAGTGGCCAATGAAAATTTTTTCAAAGGGGGGTATGCAGGGGGTAAAATGGCGAGCGAAAATAGCGAAGGAAACGGCCATCTTCTTTTAAAATAGGCTTATTTCCGGTGTTTTTAAGCCTAAATTAGCCTTATAAGACTATAATAAGGGTATTCTGCAAGTTTAAAGGCTTAATTCCTTCAAATAAATAACAAAATGGCGGATATCTCGTCCGCCATTTGCAAGTATGTCTGATTTTTGGCTGATATTAAAATCATAAAATCCTAAAATTTGCCCAAAATATAGCGGCCTCGCTTCGCTCGCCGGAGCTTCGGGGGGGGGGGTGGATATGGGGTATTTTCAGTTTACGCGAGGAAACGAAATACAGCCCCCTATTGGCCATCTCTGGTTATAATTCAAATTCTGGTCATTACTGTATAAAAGCTTAGATGAAAATTGTATTTTCACTAATATTTTTGTAATCATTTAAGAAATGGATTTGAAATTAGTGGTCGTTTTAGTGATTTTGTCGGTCATCAATATTGGACAGTCAGCCGATACTGATATTACCAAAGGACCGCCTGCCAATGACAAGGCATGGGTGCCAGCTTGGGGCTGGTTTGGTGAAGGAAATGCTGCTGGGTGGAAGCATAGACACGAACATATGGTGAACCAAACTAGAGATCACAAGAAAGATATCAAAATCGTATTCTTTGGCGACTCTAAAACTGAAGGATGGATGGGTCCAGGAATCAAAGTCTGGAACAAGTACTATTTAAAGAGAGGTGGATTTAATTATGGCATTGGTGGCGACAGCACCAGGCAAATACTCTGGCGAATTGAACACAAAGAGTTGGACGGCTTGTCACCAAAAGCATTGGTCTTTTTTATTGGAGGAAATAATTTTGGCAACAATTATAATAAGGGTAAGCCTTCATAGGTCAGCAGTCTCTAGTTAAAATATGCTATTGTATGTGCACAGTCCAAGTTCTCTAAAATTTGAGCTTGAAAAAATTATTCTTTAGCTACGGTGTTGTGAAGCCGGTAGAGCTCAGGTATTATTAGATGCTCCACATTCTTTAGAGTTTGTTTGAAATTTTGAGAATATTAAAAAATAGATACACCCCTGGATAATTGCATCATCTGATTGGGTGCTCTTCACAGTCCTCTCAATATTGAATTTTTGATCATTTCCTTGATAGGATAAAGGAGTTTTGATAAGTTGATTGATAATATTTCTAATCTTTTCGTTTAAGGAACTGACGAAGAGATAGTAAAAGCAGAGCACCTCATATTCACTAAGATTCACGAAAAACTGCCCAAAACACCAATCATATTTGTGGCTCAATTACCAGGTTCCAACCATGTTGCCAACAATAAAAAAGCTCTGAGTATCAATAACTTGTGGGAGAAAGACTCGAAAACCACGCCCTCCTATGTCCATATTCTGGACGGTTACTCCAATTTCACAAACACTGACGGAACCGAGAATTTTAAGCTCTATAACGATGATCATGTTCATCTGAATAACGACGGCTTCGAATTATTGGCTGATCTTTTGGAACCGCTTATCCAAAAAATTTTGCAATAAATTTATTAAAATTTTATTTTATTATTTACCTTCTTTTATTTACCTAAATTTTTTCTGGCCAAAGGTATCTCGCTAATAGACTAGAACTTTCTTTTTACAAGGAATTAATGTGGTACAATCTACTAAATTTTGATATAATATCAATCTGTCCCTCTTTAAACAAAGCAGTTGACTGAACATTCAGTTTTTCTGTGGGCTCTAAATATATATGTGGTCTTAA
>JAQIWP010001130.1:0-17102 GCA_034695525.1 Euzetes globulus
TCGTTCGAACCTTACTATTAGAAACCAGACAACATTTTCGGTTAGTGGGTTGGGCAACATTTAAGCTTGTCTATTAAAACAAATATATCAGATAAAAATTTATTAACTATGCCTACTGTTGGTTAATAAACCCCTTTCAGTTTTGTAAATATAATTTTTATTACAGCGACTTTAGGTAGTAGAAATATATCAATAATAAAAATTTTTCAATAATTTTTTATTTTGGTATCATTAGTAAAATAGATGTAACTTAAAAATTTGAGGTGCTCGATTAAAATAATTTTTATAAACATTTGGACCAATAGTATGTTATTCTAAAAATGTAATCATACTAATTCAAAACTACTATATTACGGGAGAAAAAATGGTGCAAATTTCATAAATCCAAAAACGCTCATGAATTATTACTAGGACTGATATCAAAAACATTCAGATATAGAATATAAAACAGAAATACGTGTCTAGTCCTGAATGCTGGACATAAGCAGACTTGAAAACAAACCGTCTACTTATTATTTTACTCATGCTTATTTTTTTAACCAAATTAAAAAATACAGAGATGAACAAAGAATTTACGACCAATAATTTAATAAGAATTCAATCGATGTTTAGATTAGTTTATTTCAATTTCAAACCCCCCCCCCTAAACATCACTGAAGCTTTTAGTTGTTAAATTAGCACGAGTAAAACAATGAGTACACCAGTTGTTTTCAAGTCTAGACACAAACTTTGCTCTAAAGACCAGGGGTCGTCAAGTACCAAGACCTCATGGGAGGGTAAAATGGCGGATTTTTTCTCAAACCTAAGGGTCGGGTATAAGGGTAGGGCATTTTTCCAAGATGGCCGCCAGAAACAGCCATTTTGTTCCTTATTCCTGCCAAAATCTAGTTAAATTAGGTTTAATTTACTTTAAATTCAGTTTAAATATAGTTTAATTGGTAAAATTACAAAAATAGCCGACAAAATGGGGGGAATGCGCGGGCGCAATTTTTGAGGGGTTCGTTTCTCTGAGTTCTTCCCATACAACGTTTTTCAAACCTCAGGGGGGGGGGGTATTTTGGCAAATTCTCGACCTCAGGGGTTATACATACTATACCCCCTATGGCGACCCCTACTAAAGACCTACTAAGCGATCAGTGGTCTGACTCTTTTGTTGGTTCATCTATTTGACTAATAAATGGTTAGAAGAGAAGCCAATTAGCAGTAATATTGAGTCTTTGATATCAGTTAAAGAAATCTCTAAATCGTCAATAAGTTTAAATGAATTATAGGAAAATTATTCAGAATATATTTCGGACTCATTTGACTTAATTTAATGAGCAAACAAAAAAGCAACCCTGGAAATTCGCTAGCAGGTTCTATTAAGCAAGAAGCTCTAATTTATGTATAAAGGGGAATGTGATGGCTGTGCGACGGATGTATCACATTCTAGAACTGTTATCTCAAAAGTGATCCATCATTTTCTAGTGAAATCTTCAGGTTTTTTGGCAAAATAGCAGAATTAACGAATAAATGTATTGCATCCGAACAAACGAAAAAACCGCAACGAAATTAAAGTCTAAAAACGGAATATTTTTAAGTAAAAGCTTTTAGTTCTTGATTTGTATTTCTCTGAATAAATGTTTTGATTACTCGAAGATTGTAAAGAGACGATAATTCAAATCGGATCGAATGAAGACCACATTCTTAACGAAAATGAATTGTGACATAATTCCAGGATTAATAGCAGTGTTAGGGGACGCCAACCATCTGTCGATCAAATCGATTTGAGACCACAGATGACCACAACTTGGATAAAGTGTTTACTATTTATTTTCTCCAAAGGGATGAAAGAAAATTGATTTTCTAGGAAGTTTCCGAAAAGCATTCAATAATAAAGTTACAAATTCAATATTTTTTTTTGCAAATTTAGGCCATTTTTCCATTCCTGTTCTTTTATTGAAACCCAATGATTACAAAAGTGAAATAACAAACGAATTTGATCCGAGTTAATTCAATTTAAAACAATCGATATCATACTAAAGATTAGATTAGATTAGATTAGATTGCAAATGATTTGCTCTAATCTAGTAAATTTAATATGTTAATTTTCAATTGCAATAAATTTGAATTTTAAAAATCTCTCCACAAAGAGTAGACTAAAAGAGAAAGGGGTTTAAAGTCATATAAACATAAAACTATATTAAAAGTTATGAATCAAAATAAATTGAATACTATTTTCTTATGTGATCAGTGCCTCCAAATCATTGGACTGTTGTATGCTTTGTATGCATTTATGCGTAAAATGAGAATAAATTTCTGTTGGGATTCTCGTCCAACAAAAGAGTGAAACAGTATTTGCCTTTCAAATAGTGATAAATGATTTTTCATATAATATGTCGACAGAGTGTCGAGGCAATACCAAAGGTAAATCAAATTGAGTAAACTTTCCCAAAGTTGCCTTTCTTTGTAAATACCATATAAATAAACAAATCTGGTGTTAGGCAAGTCTTAAGCCACTACTAATATCACTTTATTCCAATTTATTTCCTTTGGTGATTCTCTTTTCCAATAATTTTATGTCTTTTTTGTCTAATAAAACCAGATTTTCGACAAATATTTTATGTTTTATATTTATTTTGAAAGATAAAAGTAATGTCTTATTTGATGAATGATTGCTGTTTTGCTTTAATTCTACAAATAATTTTCCAGTTTTCTTCATTGTATCACATTTTCATTTGGTTTATCATTTGATTTATAATAATTAAAATTTTTAGGACAATGTTTCTTATAATTTTGAGACTTTTGATTGCAATTCATTCTTACATTTATTCAAAAAATAATAAAAAGCTTAATTGAGAGCTCAACCAAACCTTTGATTTGAGAGACTAAGCCCTGGAATTCCTTATTCACTTAAAGCCTAGAGTCGACTCTTCGAAAGAATATCGTCGTATGAGTTAAGCATTTAATCTAATCACTAACTTATAAATTATTGATAACTGAAAAAATGGAATTTCCTATCAAGAAATTAATGATATTTTTGTATTTCATATTGATTTGTGTTACGATTACCTTAACTTTCAGTTATCATTTATTTCTATATCATTTTATTATATATTGCATTTAATATAATTTTGATTTGGAATCCGAGAGAAAATCTAATTTCTCATCGATTCCAATGAATTCTGTGCTCAGAGATCATAATTAAACGAATTCCATAACATTTTTGCATTTTTTCTACAATCAAATAATAATAGAAGAATTCCTTTTTCAGTTACATTATATTTTTTAGAAAGATGTCGGAGTATTTCGGAATAATTTCACTTTTACAATATCCCAACTAGGGTATCTTACTCTTTTTTTGAAATTGTGAACATTTATTCTGAAATTCTAAAAATAAATGATTTTATATGATTTTATAAAAGCTAATAATAAATTATATTTTCAATTGTAGTTATTATCGTTATATAGCATTCACTCAATACTTGTTTTATGATTTTATAAGAAAATGTTCTGATTCAAAAAGTTCAATATGGTAAACATATGGCATACATCTTTAGAAATCAAAACACAAGCTCAATAATTTGAGTAATTTTCACCAAGAAAAGAATGTCGCGAATTTTTCCTTGATAAGGGGACAAAAAATTTAATTGAAAGAATTTACCATCAAGTATGCCTTTATTGTGCATCATTAAACAAAAAGACTAACAAAATAACTTAGTTTCATTAGCTTTAAAGGCAATTTAAAACAATCAATTTTTTGACTGAAATACTAATGAATGAAGTCTTCATTCTTTGCAATCATTTATCAAAAATAGCCTAAAATTTTTCGAAAGACTCTTCTGATTTAATCGTTGAATTTAGACCAAGTTTTCCAGTCAAGTGTTGTTCAAAAGCGTTAATCTCTATTAATAATAAGTTATATAATGGAAAAACATTTTGGAAACTGAGACAAAAGAGAGGATCAATGGATTCTATTATAGACTGGGTCGTTAAGTATCGACAAAATCCGATCTGAGTGGTTCTGATGAAAAACGTAGTAATGCTTGTCTCTTTTATGTTATATATGATTAATGATTCGAAATGTCTATAAAATAAAACTATAAATTCAGGAACGAAACGATATATGAAAAAGAAATTTCATCTTTTGATTACCATTGAGTTATCTTACTTTATATTGTTTGAGAAAATTACAAAAATTTTATTTTTACCGATAAGTCTATCAGTTTTGAAGGTTAAGATTAAAATTACGCCTATAAATTTCATAATAGCAAGGACACTGGCAACCTTGCGATTTCTTCAAAACTGTAACATAATTTTCATTTATATCACTAAATCATGACAACTAGTTCAATCAAAACAAATCACCTGCTGTGTACCGACGTTAGTGCAACAAACAAATAATTAGCTGCACAATAAGGGGAGTCTTAACGAGCAAACAATTATTCAAAATTCAAATCTATATTAAGATATTATGTAAGATCAATTTTAGTGAAACATTGCCATTCCTTTGAAGCACTTATAAAAAATATCTTTTCAAAGACAATACATAGTCTATCTTATGGTATAGTAGTTGCGGAAAGATCTCACAAAGACTTGGATGATATATGAGAGCAAAATTGAATTATAAAAATTCGGAGCTCTTTATATGAGTACACTTTTCTTTGATTTAAAATCAGGGCTTCTGACAAACCAAGACTCAGACAAAATATATTTTGGGGGTTCAAAAGAATTTCAAAATATTTTTTATATTTAAATTATTCGTGTTGGGAATTGGAAAATATTTCTTGTTTTATCTGCCATGCTCACAATATTAGCAAAATTTGCACATCCCTGAGCAATGAGTCCAAATATATTTTGTGTTCATTGTTTGCCAAAGCAAACGATTTCTTTAATGTTTAACAAAGAAAACACTTTTTCCACTTATTTTAGGCAAAGAATATTTTCAATTCAATTGTAAAGTCTTTGTTTATGAAACGAAATCTTAAAATCTTATTGATTTTGCATATGTTTGAAATATGTTTTGATTTACATTCAAAGTTGTATTCAATCCGAGGCTCTCAAACCATTCAATTATTAAATGAATTCTTTTCAATAATCAGTTAATTTTTTTCTGAATTTAGTGCTATAAATGATGTAAATGATGGTGGATCAATAATTGCAAACTAATCTCAAACTCTGAACCAAAAATAATTGAATTTCTGGGTAAAATTATCATTTTTTATAAGACAATCAAATCGATCGGTAAATTGGCTTTTTTGAAAAAATGTGTGAAATTATGCATTGAAACATAGTTTTACTCAAATTTGATTCGCTATCAATTTATGTTTCTACACAACTCATCCCAAACTCTTTTCAGTCTTAAAATATTCAGAAGTAGTGAAGAACTGTTAAAAGATTGAAAAAACTGGAAAATGGTTCAAATATATGAAATGTCAAAATTATTAATGAAAGCCAATGTTTCGATATTGGAGTGTAATTTATTATTTATTAAAAATTATATTTAGGCTCACATTTTATGCAAATCGAGTTTTCGTTATTCAACTAAAAAGAATAAAGATCTTATTTACTTAATAATTGTGTGACTTATTTGAATTCTATAAAAAATGTTGACATTCTCTTATCGTATATAACATTTTAAATATTTAACGCAAAACCCATTTCTGTTACCAATAGGTCGAGAATGATCTCAACTAAAAATTATTGATATGTGTCTCAAAAATGTTGATAAGAAGTAAGAAAGAGTCAATGCATTAATTTTTAATGTTTTTCATTTGCAATCAAAGAAGTTTGAAAGATCGAAGTAATGAAGTATTTTCTGTTTTGCCTTAAAGTCTAATTCTAATACTATTTTTTGCTAATAAAAAGAGAAACTACAAAACGTTATCTCTATTCTTGCAAACTATTCAAAGGAAAGGCTCTTTATTTTATGGAAAACAGTCGTCCAATGAAGTGATGGAAATCACAATTTATCACTTTTATGGTTCTCCACTGAATACAAAAAAGGGAGTAATTGTTGTATTGAATTAATCGCACGAATAAATGTCTGATAATTAAAACAAATCCTCTGATAAATTATCACAAAAAGTACAAAAATCATTTTCAACATCGAATTAATCGAGTCATTTCCCAATTGATTATGCAAGAACATAATTATATTTGCAAGCCTTTAGTAGTATGGCAAAATTTTCAATCGACTAATATATAAAATTAATTTTTTGAAATATTTTCTGGATTTATACTGATATGGCCATGTTTACATGCTATTTGATTGACACGAGAATCACTTTAATCAAATGTTTGTTACTTTTCTTGAAAGTCTAAACAGATTGCAAACAAACAAACAGATGCTAAGTTTCACGCCTTTCCAAACCGAATGACTTTTGGCTTTTAAGTCAAAATTGTTCTTTTTCTGCAAAAGACTTCTCTGATTGATTGAAAAATGTTAACTTAACTGATGTGAAATCAGAGATATTATTAATTAGTCATTAATAATGACCATTAAGTCTGCACTGACTGATGGTGTAGACAGAGACCTAATGGATATAAGAAGCGGCAGATCCCATTGCTTTATATTCGCTTCAATTCAGTCGTTCTCTAATTTACGACAAACTGTATATCAACTGAAATGAATTTGTTGGACACAACTTTGTGACACTTATGCTGACCACTCACTAACAACCAATAAAATTGTTGTCATTTCATTCTCTATTCAACTCTATATCTAACATATATTTGAATACAAGAAGAACAGAATTGTTAACAAATTATATATTTTTGTATGTATTTTGTTTTTAGCCGAACTAAATCAACCAAAAGATATTGAATTTTCTCCATCATATTGAAGACGATTATTACAACCATAGAAATGGAGTGTAACAGCACTTGAGTTGTGATGAGCACTACTTTTAATGTCCATTTTTACCATATTATGAACGAGAGAGTAATTTTAAGACAACGATTCACTTCTGGGATAATTTATAGCAGAAATTATTATTAAAATAATGACTCTTTTGTTGAGTTAGAGCACAGAATATACGAAAAATCATAAACGAAATTCTGTTTTTTCTTCTTCTTAAGTTTAGACTATTATATTGACGACTATCTCTTTAATTGAATCAAACAAATAATTTTTGACTTAATCTTTATTAATGAGTGGATATAAAATATATAATTTTGCAAATTAATTTAACCTAATTAAGAAGTTTTTTAATAAAATGCTGAGAAAAGTGAGTAAAAATGCTAAGTATAAAAAAAGCATTTACTAGTAATAAAAAGATTGATCTTTTTGTATTTAAAAAACGTACGAATGAAGTGAATGTTTTAATATTAGATACTATCAAATGATATGAAATGTGATGCGAACTAAACCATAGTTTAGTAGAATATCAATTATAGTAATGTGCAAAAACATAGTAATTGCTGACAAAATATCTCAGTCTGTGCTCCAAACACATGAGAAATGATATCTTTTATTGTTAACAAAACACAACTAAAAATGAAATATATTTTATGGCTTAACTCATGTAACGACAAATAAGTCACGTTCTGTGCTATAAATTCGATAGAATTACTCGAATTCTTTTCGATATTAAATTCAAAGCAATGATATTTCTGTAGTCCTACACTTTTTCATCAAAGATATTGAAAATTCATGAAAAGTCACTTCTCTGTGTTTTTTTCTTTTTGAGAGCGAGAGAGGCATGAAATTTGTTGTAAATTCCTAGAATATAATTTATACCTGAAAAGTATTTTCTAAAAAATTGAACAAAAATTTCATTTTACACAAAACACCAAATCCTCTGAAAAAGAGATTAAACTATTATTGAATTTAATGTTTTATTGCCTGAACTCAACTTTTAGCTTAAAAACTAATTTAAACTTTTTTCAATCAGATTGCATTTGGGGCCAGAATAACCTTTGCCTCCATTAACGGTTGGATGAATGGTTTGTGGACATTAGTAGAGCTTCGGATGCTCTGGGTTTATATCCATACGGAAGTAATACGAGAACTGCATCTAATTTTTCAGAGTTTATGTAATCGAAAGTCAAACTATTTTTATGAAATCGAGAGCTTTGAAACCTAAAGCACTGGTTTTGGATGAGTGGAGTCACTGATATGTCGCCGCTCAGAGAAGTATTAGATTGGCGTCAAAGAGGAAGAAGTGGAGAAAAATTGATTTGACCGAAAAAATTGCCTCGCTAAATGTCGGCATAAAATACAAAAAGTTATGAAAAAACATTACTCATAACAATGAAGACTAGTTTTACAAATTGATGCCAACATTAATGTCAAGGCATTCAATTGAAGAATCAGTGATGCAGTGAAGCTCACAAAACGATTGGACTTCACGTACTGTCAAACACAAGACATTGGTGAAACTGTGACAGTACAAACATATACTCAACAGCAGTCCATATACCACTGGATGTCCCAAAAAGTATTCTTTTCAAGACTATTTTAATAACAAAAGTCACCGAATTTCTATTTACTGAACAGAAATAATTGCACAATGTACAATGTATCAATTGCAAGACTTATCATTTTTATCTGTTCTATCAATTATCATTATTATGCAAACATTAGATGCCACATTAAAATTTAATTAACTTGAATGAGCAATCTTTAACAATATTTATGAATAGGTTAGCAAATTATTTGAAGGAAAAAATCTGTTTAAAATTGAAGATCCGAGTTATCTGTGAATCAAAAACAAAATTATCTTAATTGAATATAATTCGTTTGAACTATAACTATACCTATAACTAACTTCGAAAATTTATATTTAAAAATTATATTAAGACCAATAGAAAAACTGAACATGATAGTATTCAAAACCATGGAGTGTGATTGCTGTGTCAAAACTGACTAGAACTCATAAAGTCCGCTTTATTGTCTTCACTTTAACTTAAAATAATTTAACCAAAAAGCACTAGAATTTTCACGGATCATTTTTTTCGGAAAAATAATAATCTGGCAAAAATAGGGTCAATTGAACGCATTTTAAAGAATTTAAAGACGGCCAACGAAATGGCTCCACAATACCAACAATTGAAGGAAAAAATTGATTTTGTTTGCATACAAAAGTTACAGTCAATGTGAATAAGTAATCTAAAGTTCATCAAAGAATCTTGTAAAATACTATATAATACAATAAACTACAAACTATATTTTAATCCCTCTTCGACATTTCCAGAAGTCTGACCTAGCTTGTTTATTTATGACATGAAATCAAAGTTCAACTCTTTTTATGGTAATTAATTAATTTGGAACCGGAGGGCATGAATTTGAGTTAAAAGCTGTCACAAACATAATTGGCATTACACTAAAACTTGCAATTTGTGAACATCTCTTATATATGAGAACCTCTAATATATGAAGAGAATGTCTGGTCCAGAATGAGTCCATTCAAAACAATGGACTTCCAATTAGTGAAAATCTCTAATATGTGAACAAAATTTTGAGTTCCGAAACTGTTCACATATATCAGGTTTAAGTGTAATTTCATTTGAATGAAGCTTTTTTCAGATTTTGTCAATTCATAGGTTCTGGGTATCAAACAAATCAGTCATTAAAATATTCATTGACTCGAATCAAATCTTTGGAATGAAAATGAAATGAAAATATAATCAAATATTTTATTAATAGAATCCCAAATCAAGTCAATAATTGGATCGATTTTGTAAGTTTAATCTGAACTTGTTGCGAAAAGAGGAATTCATCCAAGCACTACATTTGTACGCTTTTAAAGAACAATTTGTATTGGAAGGCATTTCCCGGAAATGTAATAACGACTTCGACTGATCGGGTTTATTGTGTTTTCATTCAATGAAAACAGACACTCCTTAATGACAGGCAATTTTCCCACAGTATTCTAATTATGTTCTCTCAATAGTCTTCAATCAATACCTACTTTTAACACTTGATAGACGTTTTTCAATTATACTCACAAATGTATTTAAAGTTTAAACAATGTTAGCATTTGATCGAAAATTTAATTGAAAATAGAAAATATGATTATATTTTTTAGGATTAAATATACTAGAATATGCATATGCATGTTAAAACATAAGCTCAATGGAATACATAACATTTGCGAACTCCTTGAAAAAATATAGCCTGAAATTGACGCAATTCTGAATCAATTAAAATAATAAAGTGTCTGTTCTTTCGCTCTTCTCTATTATTAAATGCTTTCCTAACAAATAGTAGTAATTATGAGTCATTCGAATGCAGTCCACAGTTATTAATAAATAATAATTTATGCGTTGAGTGACACAAATAGATTGAATCAACAAAAGAGACAGACATAAAATTTTTGGCCCTCTTTTCAGATAATTATCTAAAGAATTGATTACAGTATCGATTGGTGTGAATATCACTCCATTTCATTGATTTTGATATAACTGTTTGGGAATAAAGTGCAGTGATTGTTGAGGAAACAGTTGTGAGGAGGACTTGCCTTCTCTAAGCTCTGTTATTCTGATCGATGTAGTTATCGATTAATTCAAGACGTGATTTTCAAATAATGCTTTCAATTCAATGAATTTATTTTACTTTCATATATTCGCAAAACCATTAAATGATATCTGAATTTGAAATCAAGAGGTAATCGGAATAATATATTCTTGGTATAAATTGGCGACAGATTTGTGAATATCAAATGATTATTAAAAATAAATTAATGGATTTCTTTTTATCGATTCAAGCAAAATATGAGGTTTTATTGAACGCCAGATTATTATTTAAACGTTGATTTGAACATATTTTTGAAGCTTTTGTTCTGAAAAAATTATTAAAAACCCATACAATTTTGAAATTTTTTTCATTTTGCCCAATGATTCTCACAAAACAACTACTATTTTCAAATCAACAATCAGTTTATTAGTTTGAAAAAAATTTGTATGAAATATAAGATATAATTATATTTTCAAAATTAGAGTTCCTCTTAAAGTAAGATATATTTTTTTGAACGAAAATTACTTCAAATATTGATTTTAAATGATTTGAAAACTGTAAATATTTAATTAATTCTAATGTTAGAATACATTTAAATTATTTGCTTAATAGAAGAGTTTTAATAAATGAATTTTATTAATTATAAATTTGATTTGAAAAGAGTGAAGAAAAATATTATTCATTTTCCCAAATCTTTTGTTTATTTAAATGAATGAATATTTTTAAGATAAAAAGTAGAAAAGGAAGAAAATCATTTATCAGAGCTTTGATTTCACAAATAATATTTGAATTCCTATTATATTAGAAATAATTCATTTGAAGGCAAACCACTGATAGTGTAAACACAACCACAAGTCTAATACATCTGAAGAACAAAAAGTCATTGATTTGGACAACTAGTGACTGATATGAGGCAAACACGCAGTCATTTGAAATCAAATTTTTATCTACGGCTCAATAATAATAACAATAATCCAATCTCTTATCAAATAATGTCAGTTCTCATCGATATTATTGAACCAAAAGGTGACACAACATTCTCTCCTTAAAAGAATTTCATCGATTAGTTTATTTTTTCAACATTTTCTTCCGAATACTTTTCTTTCTCTTTTTTTTGAAAAAGCAAATTGAATTCAATCAAAATTCGTATTCTTTGGCTCTAATCATGCAATTTATTCGCCAATTCTTTCATTTTTATGAATATATTTGTGTAATGAATGGGCGGAAAGACTCCGCATTTCTGACATAAAACAAAGTTTTCGTAATTAATAGAAAAAATAGTAAAAAGAGAAATACTTGTGAAATGAATTTCATTCCATTTCTTTTGGTCGACTGAATAAATCCATTTTTTTTGCAAAACAAATTCATGCCAATGAATAATGTTTTTGTTTATACGTTTCAAAGCAATTGGTAAGAAATAAGTCCGAGAGTTATGTTTACACATAAATCCCTGAGAAAAACAAATCAAAATCTGAATAACTCAGAGAATTTGTCGTTCTGTTGGAGGAAAAAGAAAAGAGATCATTATTCCAGCAAAGATTTATTGCTATCCTTTCTATTGGAATTCAGACGAAGTCTTATTTTGATAAAATGTGAAACCATTGAAAATGTTCATTAAATGTTTTTATTTTCATTATTATCATAACATTTCACTCTTTTTGATACCTATTCAAAAGCTTATCAAGTTGATTAATTTAAGAGAGGGAGAGAGAGAGAGAGAGAGAGAGAGAGAGAGAGAGTCCTGGAAGCCTTATTGAAAAATATGAAAAATGCTTGCTCCAACTATACTATCATTTTTGTAATCAGTTTGAATGAAAATAAAAACAGGAAATTCAAGTATAAATTGAATACCATATGATTTGAAGAGCATTGTAATTGTGAAGGCTAATTAATATTAATAAAAATTTGAATAAGGCTTAAGAAATTCCTAATGTTTTTCTTCAAATGAAATAACAAATTAAATAAAGAGGTGAACAGAGACGTAATCAAAATTAAAGATAAAGAGTAAAGCATTAGAATAATTAAAGTATAAATAATTGAGAAGTTTTCGTATTAGTTATTGGACATAAGAAAAATTAAAGACTGGTTCATGTCGTGAGAGAATATTAATGAGTAACTGACTGTACAATAATCAAAGCAAATGTCGAATAACTTTTTATTACACTCTTTACTGAAGAGGTTTTAATCCGAATGAGTTTAACATTAATTCTAAGACAACAACAAAACAATTCAAATGCAAAATACGTCAAACTCTTGTTAAGAATAGGAGTTGAATAAGAAGTCTGAACTCTCACTGAATATATTATATGAAAATAGATTTACTTCACAGCAAAGCAATGTGTAAATATCAGACACAATTTTACTACTACTCCAACACTTTTTCTAGTATTGGGTTATTCCGTGACAACAGTGAAATGTCAATATTAGTGCTGCGGTACTGTTCGCTCAATGCAGTTACTGGTGCTCTCCAAGTCTGTCCGCTCATCACGTATTAGTTTAGCGTAAAAGCGAGAGAACAGCCTAAAAAAGAGTGCAAATCTCTGTCTTATACTTAGATTTCTCAAAAGATTTATTCAATACTATGATAGAGACTACTGAGTGATGAACTCTTTCGGAGCACATCTCCAATACATTTTCACATTTACTATAATACACTTTGAAAGGGAATCTCTTTCACTTTATTCTACTTTCATTCCAAACTATTTATTTTACAATATTTGCAAACAAAATGAAAAATGGTTTGATTTTCTTTTGTGAACTATATTTTAAAAATTAAAAGTTTTTTGTTTTGTGCGAATCATAAGATTCATTTAGTCATTAAGTAATAAATAATTTGCTTCGAACTCAATGTTTTCTAACAATATTTATGTCTATAATCATAAACATGTCTAATAATGAAACTCAATAAAAATCTATTAATAAATGAATAAATAAATTATAAACACATTTGACTATAATTCTAATGAAAACATCTGTCAATCATTATTAAAGTTATCACTTCTGACGCGAATCTACTTTTTATAAAATAAATATTAGTGACTATGAATTTGATTTCAGAATTCACGTCCAATTTGAATAAATTGAGTTGAATTTTGAAAATAGCTATTTCTCTTTAAAATAATATGAAAACCTGTCGCCAAATAACACCAGAATATATTAAATCTATTTATTTATTTACCCTGAATATCGGGAGATTGTACGCGTATTATACGAGGAAAAAAGTGATTTTTATGATAAATATTAAGGGGCGTACTATACGCCGGATGCGTATTATAAGAGCAAAAAACATTATTTTAAAATTAATTTTTATTCTTATGTCAAATCGAATTACAAATCAAAGCCTTCAAACTCTTCATCGCTTTGAATATCATTGCTTTCAATGAAATCCATGAGTTCATCGGTATCTCCACATCTGATTCAGTATCTGTGTTCAAAATTTTAAAAAATATTTAATGTTACAGTCTATGCGTACTATACGCCGGATGCGTATTATACGAGCAAAAAACTTGAATTTTCGGTAATTATTTAATGCGTACTATACGCCAATGCGTACAATCTCCCGATATTCAGGGTATATACTTTTTAACTTAATTATTTTCATGGTTTATAATTAGCAACGTTTCCTTCTTTGATTTGATTGATCAAGTTTATATTAACCCTCAAACAGATGGTGTTGATATTTGATAGTAAGGCGGATCCGTTGCTTACATTTATCTGTTTTAACAAATGGTAGAAAGTATCAAATACTTGATTATCTAACTATTTAGACGATTAAGGCTTTCCAATTTCCAGGTTAAACATCTTCTGTAAAAAGCAATTTCTAAGTTCAATATTGACATATGTGACATCCTCATTATCTTAAATGTTCTTAGAAGTAATGGCATGAACTTGCTAAATTTGATTGAATACTAAAAGTGAAATTGCATATTTTAGATAACATATTTAAAAGCTTCCATATCCAGACTATCATTACTTAATTAATTAGATTATTGTAATAACCTTTGAAGCAAGGTAATATAAGTAGAAAACTAGATAAAAAGAAATAATCAAGTAATAAATGATTCGAATAATAAATAGTTGTAAAAGTAATCTCTTATCTCGAAAGCGACTGTTTATCACATTTTTTGCAAATAATTCTTATAACCTTTAGATCTACTTTTGACCACTTATTTGTATTTTGGATTTGTATTGTTATTCCTTAAGTTAACTCAAGTTATTAATTCAAATAATTAATTAATAATCATTTAATTATATAATAAATAAGAATTTTCAAAAATATATTCAAATTGATAGAAAATAATCAAATTCTTTATAATTGTTCGATTAATTTTTCAATATCTTGATCATATTTTTCGTCTCCTTTAATGAATCGGTAGATTTTTGAGAATAGAATACAAATATTTCGTTCGCACACAATTCATCCACACATAATTCATCCACACATAATTCATCCACACATAATTCATCCACACATAATTCATCCACACACAATTCATCCACAAACGGTTAATCCTCTTCCAAGTCATTTTAATTATCTAAATTGACTTTATAGATATTGACTACAAAATTATAAGTAAAAGACTATTTCATTTATTGTTGTTTTACTCGTTTGGCCACAATTTTAAAAATTAATCAATGAATTTCTAATATTAATTACTAATTTAACTAAATCTCATTGACTTGCAATTGGATTAACTATTTATGGATTAATTTGTGTGTGGATGAATTGTGTGTGGATGAATTATGTGTGGATGAATTATGTGTGGATGAATTATGTGTGGATAGTAGTAAGAATAGGCAATCCAAACGAAACGAACCGGTTTTTTATTAAATACTTTTGTACAACGCTTTTTTATTAAAAAAATATCTAAAAATAGAATTTTCCCCCAATTTGGCTGACCTCATTTTTTAGTTGTAACCTTCGCTTTTACTAACACTCCTCGAAATAAGGTTACAACGACTGCAAAAAAGTCTAACATAATAAAAGAGTTAGAAATAATTTAAATAAAAAGTTCTCGGAAATACGGCGCGCGAATTAAACCGTTTAAATGAAATTGATTTCTGTAGGTTATTTATAAAGTGTTGATAGTTGTTAATTCATCCTTTAAAAGTCGATAAAATAGTTGGGAGAGAAAGCCATTGCTAAAATTATGGGGAGAAATACTTTGCAAAAATTGGAGAGAAATCCTTTGCTAAGTCTATTGGGAGAAAGGCTTTGCTAAAACTATGGTAAGAAATACTTTGCTAAGACTGGAGAGAAAGCCTTGGCTAAAAATGTGGTGAGAAAGCCTTTGCTACAACTATGGGGAGAAATAAATATCTAAAACTATAAGGTGAGATACTCTGATAAGACTAAGGGGAGAAAGCCTCTGCTAAATTTATGGGAGAAAACGCTTTGCTAAGTCAATTTGGGGAAAATCCTATGCTAAGACTAAGGGAAGAAAGCCTTTGCTAAGTTTATGGGAAAAAAGGCTTTGCTAAAACTATGGTGAGAAATACTTTACTAAGACTGGAGAGAAAGCCTTGGTTAAAAATGTGGTGAGAAAGCCTTTGCTAAAACTATGGTTAGAAATTCTTTACTAAGACTGGAGAGAAAGCCTTTGCTGTCTATTGGGAGGTATCCTATGCTAAGACTATAGAGAGATGCCCTTTGCTAAGTTTATGGGAGAAAACCCATCGCTAAGTCAATTTGGGGGAAAATCCTATGCTAAGACTATGGGGAGAAAGCCTTTGCTAAGTCTATGGGAAGAAAGGCTTTGCTAAAACTATGGGGGAGAAATCCTTTGCTAAGTCTATGGGGAGAAAGCCTTTGCTAAGTTTATGAGAGAAAACCCTTTGCTAAGTTTATTGGGAGGAAAACATAAATAATGCATTGGTTAATAAAAAATTAAAGTCAAAGCTTTGAATTAATTAAAATAAATATTTTATTTTAAACTATTTATTTTGCAAATATGCATTTTGGCAAATAATACGAAGGGGTAAACACGAATTTCGCCATCTTTGGGCTTAAAATGCTCAGAATAATGCATTGATTAATAATTAATTAAAACCGAGACTTCGACTTAAAAAAATAATAAAAATTTTAACTTTGAAAATTTTTAACTTAAAAAACTTATTTTCAACATAAGCATTTTTGCGAATAATTCGAAGGGGTAAACACAAATTTTGACATATTTGGGCTTAAAATGCTCAGAATAATGCATTGGATAATATCAAACTAAAATCAAGACTTCGACTCGAGTAATTAAAATAAAATTTAATTTTACAAATTTATTTTCCATATTTGAATTTTGACCGATAATTTTTAGGGGCCAGCATGAATTTTGTCATGTTTGGGCTTAAAATGCACAGAATAATGCATTGATTAATAATTAATTAAAATCAAGACTTCGACTTAAAAAAATTATAAAAAGTTTAACTTTCAAAATTTTTAACTTAAAAAACTTATTTTCAACATAAGCATTTTTGCGAATAATTCGAAGGGGTAAACACGAATTTAGCCATATTTGGGCTTAAAATGCTCAAAATATTGCATTGGATAATATAAAACTAAAATCGAGACTTCGACTCGAGTAATTAAAATAAATTTTAATTTTACAAATTTATTTTCCATATTTGAATTTTGACCGATAATTTTTAGGGGCCAGCATGAATTTTGTCATGT
>JAQIWP010001131.1:0-17093 GCA_034695525.1 Euzetes globulus
AGTTCACTTTTTCACGCTTTTTGTGCTCAACTGTAAAAACGAATTCATGAGATTCAGGACTGGAGTGAAAGTTCAATGTTTTATATTTACAGAAATAAAGAAAACATTTCTTTACTTATTCCACAGTATTTTCATTACCTTTTAAAAACACGAACGAAAGGCAACGAAAGGAATAGTAGTTTTTGAAGAAAGTTTTTTTATCAGAAAACTTTTGGACCAGTATTTCAACATTCAGTTTCTCATTTGTGTTTCAGAAATTAGTTGTTATATAATAAGCTTTTGGGAAATAGTTGTGCTCTGAAGTGCAAACTCTAATGACTTTCTGGTTATAATTGGAGTATAATTTTCAAACATCCAGAGTTCAAAGTCTCAGATATCAATCAATTCTAATTAATCGACAAAATTAGTGAAATTCACACCCGATTTGTGTCAGACTCTTATACATCAGTCCAATTGATTTGATTGATATTTTGCCAATTAATTTGTTATTTATTGGGAACGACTTATGTGCCAATTCATGACCAGAACCACACAAATCATTTGATTCCAAAGGAAATGACTATATCTGCAGCTCAGAGGACAGACGTAGAGATCAGTCGATCAAATTGAAAGAATGAGAAGAGAGATAAAACACATCATCAGTCCATTCAATGGCTGTGATGTTGAGGCTGAGTGCTAGCGATCACTGGGTCTTCCACTGGGGGGACACATGCCGTGCAGGCAAAAGAACAATAGGACACACGCTATCCTAAGGAGAGAGACAACACAGAGCATAGGGAAGACATGGAGAGAATGTATAACAAGACCTATGAGTGAGAATGGAGTGAATGGTGTGTCTGTCGTCAGCAAATGTGACTCAAACTAAACATTAGTGGCATTTTAGCCGTTAACTGGCGTACAGAGCCCGAGCACACCACAGTCATACAGCACTCATTCCTCTCCTTCCTCGTAGACACAGAATTCTAGGAAACACAAAACTATGGCGAAGTGACAGAAATCAAAATTGAAAATCAATGCATCAAAAGTGATTTTGTTGGACAACAGAATACAAACTGAATTTTGTGAAGAAAACCTACACTTTTGACAACTGACCAGAATTTCGTCCAAATATTTATGTTTTTCATTTGTTTTCCACAAAACATATATTGAAATGTTGTTCTCCGACAACATTTTTTATAACATCTTAAATGGCTTTGCCTTTAGCTGAAGCAGATCTGGTCTTTGCAAATGTTCGGTCACAACTATTTGTATCCTAGGGGAATTTTCCAGTTGCAATAAAATTTTTAAAAAAATTGTTGCCATAACAACAGTAATATTATATAACTATTGTATGGTGTGATGTGTTTGAGCTAAAGAGTCAGAGACAGTGCGAGAGAGAGAGAGAGAGAGAGAGGAGGGAGGGAGGGAGAGAGAGTGAGAGAGAGAGAATTGGGGGCTCTTGTGTCGAATCAGTTGATGACCGGTTTGATGTTTCAGAAGAGTAGAGATTCTCCACTCGTTTTAATGGCTTTCAATCCAAATATGAATGAACTCTTGGGCTTCAACTTCGTTGTCAAATATTAGGTTTCGAAATATTTCAGTAAAAAATTTTAAGAAATCTTTTCATTCTTTTTTACCAGAAAATGATAATTCATTGAAAAAGTTAAGTGAAAAATATTCTGAAATATTTTGGATTGAATGTCATCTTTCAAGTGATTGATTAACCGAATAAATAATTCAAATCTTTAGCTTCAGAATAGCTTTTCTTATAAAACATTTTTTGTTTCTTTTATTGTACTAATAATTTAGCAAAACATTTATCAAATGAGACGAAACAGAAAAAACGGCGAAGTTTTGAATTGTTTAGACATTGGCTAAAAATATTGTACTCTCACTATGAGGTCTACCATTTCCTAGAACCAACATCTTTTGAAAAGTCCATTAAATTGTATGACCGAAGCCGTAAATACTGTGAACGAAAAATCTGTTGAAATATAATTATTATAACAGAGATCTGAAGATAAGAGACTCTGAAATCCAACGGCATTTCTGAAATAAAATTCAATTTCATTCTCAAAAATCAATACTTTTCTGTAAACTACGGGCAAACATAAGAAACAGTCCGTTAAAACCCATATAAACACTAATTAATAGTTTAATTACACGAAACGTGAATTCAAATGTTAGATATGATGTCTGGAAATTTGCAGTGAAATTCTGATTCTGATTATTATTATTTTTACTCAAAATTAGTTTTGATGGAAGCCATGAAAATGTCTGCAAATCTTTGCTCTAAATATTAAATTAGATTTATTTTTAACGTTCAATACAGCGGTCGACTAAAAAATCAATGAACAAAACAGTAATGAGTTTTCGGAAACTATTTTCCATTATTTGTGCGAATAATCATTGCATTTGTGTGTCTCTTATCTATCGATTATTCATTGAAAATGTTTATATGATTTGTTCGGAAATTTCAATACAAATCTCATTTGATTTTTTTGATTCCTTTCATTTGCATATATATAGAGACAAATATCTTCACGACAGACCTCTAACCACATAATCCTTACCCCTCATTGCCATACAATTTACTTAAATTACACGAAAGAATTTACATTAATGTCATTTTGGATTAACTTTGAAACTGTAATTAAATTTTTCATCAAAAAAGTCACATAAAATCTGGAATTTTATTATATTTTTTTAGTCAAATTTTTTTAAATTAAATATATTAAAGATTTCATTGACTCAATTGTATTTCCCTGCTTATATGCTAGATTAGAGTGGTACTACTGGCGTTTACGCCGACACATAAACTGAAATTGATTATTTATGATGGCCAAGATGACAATATGACCAATAATGGCAAACACAATACAATGACAAAATATTTTAATAGCTTGGTTAAACATTAAAGATAAGCACATTTATTCAAGGTTGTTTCAATTGAAGACACAGTTATTAAAAGCAAAACAAGGGTAAAGAGAGATGGTAATCCATTTAAAATAATGGTGAGAACATGGTTATCCCTGAGTAGATAATTTTGATTAAGAGTAGAGAAGAGGAACAATAAGAGAGTGAGAGTTTTGTTAGGAATATTCACAGAGTTGTCAAACCCAGAGACCCACTGATAACGACCACTATTTCAGTGAAACAATATTTTTAGTTAAGTTTTGTTTTTTCTCGTCAAATGAAAGACTTGCCAAATGTTATCTCAATTCTGGCGAACGATAATAAAGCGCTTTTCAAGACTAACACTGATATGTAAAGAAAACTGATTAAATGTTAGGTCCCAACCATTGCTTTGAGCTGTGCTTTCGATACGCAAATAATAATAATGCAAAAACTATAATTTATTTTATACTTCAATCGAAATTTGCATAAAATCGAGTAACACTTAAAGCAAAAATGCATTTGTTATGCAGTCGTTTCCTAATTCACTTGAAGTTTGGATCAATTCCTTGTTATTTTCAAACATTAAGTGTTGCAATAAATTATATTTGTTGTATTTCTATTCATTTAATTATAGATTTTTCACAAACAAGAGAAAAACCAAAGCACTAGGAGGTGTGTGTGTGTGTGTGTGTGTGTGTGTTTGTAAAGTGGATTGAATGCTGAATTATAAAACAAAAGAATAATTTGATATTTGTTTAGAGTTATTCTTAAGGGGCAAAAAGTGTATAAATGGTTCGGATGAATCTTTGGCTCAATTTATTATATTATTTGATCACTGGTTTCAGCGCTTATAACAGTTGAGTCAAAAAATAGAGATTAAATCCCAGCACTCATTCATTTGAGAGATGCTTTCAAGTGTATTACTCTTTTCAGGCACTACTCATCATTTGGTGGTTGGGCAGAGAAAAAAATACAAACAATTTTCTATGAAATGAGGAAATAGAGTCTTCACTCATTGCCGGCTCTCATCTATGGTCAGAGAGTGGAGTGACGTCTCTCTAAATTTTAATAGAGATTTTCTGTACGGATAGCACACATTTTATTTATTCATTTGATGTTACAATAAATGAAAAATAATGGTTACGCCACACATATTACCATTCAAAGACTTAACCGACTCAAGAGCACAGGATGATGGGACTGGCAGTAGAGGATAGACATATTCTTTCTCCGTTTTATTAGTTTTCGCTCCAAAAATAGTTTTTTTTAACATTCGTTACATTTGTTATGAAAATAAAACGATTTAAAGGAAACTATAAATAATTGTACACAAAATAAACGGAAACTTTGAGTGAAATTAGTTTTCAATGGAAAAAGTTTTAATGAAATTAAAACTCATAAACCGGTTATTAATTTGATTATTGTTTTGTTTTTTTCCCCAAAAGCTAATAAGGAAAGCAAAATATACAACAGATGTGGACATATTTGCATAGAGTATATGTCAGTAATAGTTTGTGTCGCGAGTATTGGGAATGACCTGAGAATAGAGATAATGAATTAGTTTAACGAATATTTGATTATTATTTCCGTCAGAAAATGATTGTAAACTTAGAGAACTATAGACCCATTTCACGAACTAAGACTATAATTAGAAATGCCTTTTGAATGCGATTACCGAAACAGATCATTAAATTGTGTGAACAGAATAAGACACAACACAACCTTTCAGACGAAACGCAAAATAAAATACCAAAATTCATCAAAAATTAAATGAAGTGATGAGTACTGGATATTAAACACTAATACTGTTATACCAGTGCAGTAGCTCTTGCTCTCAAAATAAATAAGCTTTAGATTTGTTAAACTTGTAATTATATATTTGTTAGCCTTTTCTTTCTCCAAAAGTAATACTAAACTCTTCATTCTGTGCTCCAGAAGACTAAAGTCTAAGTAGATTTTCGTAATCAACTCTTTCCATAAACTCTTCATCCAAACAACAAAAAACAATAAGAGAACAAAATTGCTGTTAATTTAGTCTAAACTGTAGTTCCAAAAAATTAAGATTAATTCTATTATTTTGATGATATTAAAGTTTAGCTTGAGCAAAGCTTTATCAGCTTGTTTTTGTTTTGTAGCCTCTTTTCAATTTAATTAAAAGACTCTATCTAAAGAAAATAAGGTTTTTGATGACATCCAGACTTCTAAAACATCAAATTAATTTTGAGAGAGGGAGGGAGAGAGAGAGGGGAAAGGGGAGAGAGAGGAGAGAGAGAGAGGGGGAGAAAGAGCGAAAGGGGAGAGAGAGAGCTATAACACAGACTAATAATTGTTCGGGACAGAATAATTTAATTTGAATTGATTACAATGAATACAAATTACGATTTTAGCGTAAAAATAAAATTATATAAAAAGTTTTGTTAAGTTGTGTTAACACTGTGTTATTTTGCACTTTTTGTGACATAGGGTGAATAATTTGTACAAGATCTTTGAAAAATTGCCAAAAAGGTAAAGATCAGGGGTATAGGGGGTAAATAATTAATTCAATAATTTGACACAAAAAACGATTCATTTTCTTTTTTCTTGAGATTAACAAACCTTTGACTGTTAAGTGTGCCGCCACAAAATCAGCTTGTTAAATCTAAATTTTCACGGATTATTGAAGAATAAGTGTTTAAAAATAATGCTCATTAAAAATTAATAATGCAACAATCTAACATTGGCGGTGCTGCAATTGAGCACAGAATAAGTTATTCAAAAACATAATTAATAAGCGCTAATATTTTTTCTCTGCATTTTTTCTAAAACCACTCTATTATTGAACAGAAAGAATGAGTGGAAAGTCGTCTGGTTTTAGGCGAAAACAAATTACTTTCAAAAGTAGAGCTTATTATCGATCAAAACACTGAATAATAATCAGAATAAAAATATAACTAATATTTTTGTATGAAATGAACGAAAACTTCACTGAGTAGTAGAAAGGCATTTATGAAAGCAATCGTTAACCTCAACCAAAAATCAGTCAATAATTTCAATTCTCATTCATTGATTATTAACTGTTTTATAAAAACATTTCTATATTTTCTGAAAAGATATCTAACAATCAAAAGTTTTTATCAAATAAAACACCTGTTTTTAACATCTTTTTAGCCTGATAATCTAGATATTTTTTGCTTAATACCAACAAAGCTGCAGAAAATATTTTAAATTATCGTTGGCTTCAAATAAAATACTAATTTAAAATTGAAACAAAAACAATTCAAACCATAATTTACTGAATGAATAATTGAATCGAAATTTTTAATTGATTTAAATTGACTTCAATTTTCTGTTTGAATAAACTCATAGAAACATTGAAATCATTTTGAATCTAAATCTATAGATATTATATGAGTTGCACTTATTTATAGATAATGATATTACACGATAGCACAGAATAAACTACCAGTATTATTATTATTATTATTCTTTCCTATGAATTGCAATAAAAATCGGCTAAAGATTGTGAAAATATTTGCTCCAATTTATTATTGTTTCGCATTTATTTTTCTGTGTAATTGCAAAAACATAGCCGTTTTTTTGTCTTCCCAGTGCCCGGCCCTCAAGTGATGAAAGCCTTATTAATAGAGATATTGGAGCAGAAAAAAAAACATAACCAAAGCATCAAAATATTGGGCAAAACTTTTATCGATAAATTGATTTTCTATGAAAACAGAGTAAAGACTAACGAATATGAGATCGGTTTTGACGGACAGACTTCGGTCTCTGAACAGAGAAAATGTGTTTTTAATGTGCGTTCAATTTGAATGAATGATCGCATGATTTGATGGTTTATTTTTAGTCAAAATGTCATTTATTTTGAGAGAAAAGCAAAAGAGAGTTATGTTTATCAACAAAAACGAATTCAAATAAATAAGTTATGCAAACATTAAGACTAACCTTCACTTTAATCACTAATTTTTGGGAAAAAGAAGAAAATTTGAATAACAAATAGAGGACTTTATTTAAACAGGCTATGTTTATTCTTCGATCTTTTATATTCAATTTTACGATAAAATATTTTAAATAATTTTCAAATTCACTTAATTTTAGGATAGTTTCTAAGTTTTAATAAGTTTCGTAATTATTATTAAATCTAACGATAATTACATTTGATTATAGACTTCAAGAAATTTTACACAAAAAAATATATTGAAAACACATTAATTTGGAGCCCAAAGAACCGGATAATCAATCAGTTATTTATGACGGGAAAGGGATTTGAAGACCAGCACTCTCTGTATGAATGTCTGAATGTATTGGAAAACCGCATTAAATCTGAATTGTATGACATAAAGAAAAACAGGATAACTGGATTTAATGAGGAAATCTTGACTTTCCTCAAAATCATAACCACTTTTGATATGAGCGATGACTCACACATCAAATTAATTTCAATAATAAAAATAAAAATATAGATAAAAAATACATTAAAATTTATAGAATCATAAGAAAAGAATAATCAAAAAAGTATTTCTCAATTAAATATTTTCAATTATTTTGTTTGGTCTGTAATCCCAACAGAATTATTCTGTTCTACAAAACGAGCGAACAATTAATTATAAAGTGGTGTAAAAGAGAGAAGAAAATTAGAATCTCTTCTCTTTTGCTGTAATTATAAACAGTAATACTTTGAGAGTAAGAGTAAAACATTTAATACCAGAAAAACTTTTTTCCTTCTTCTTTGGTTCGGCTTTTTATTACCGAGAATTTAATCACATTCTCTGATGGCTATGACTGTTGGTCTGACTGTCTATCCATTAGGTTTCAGCATATATAACATGATTAACATCCAATGCTTAAAAGTCTGACATCTAATTACAATCAACTATTAATTTATTTCTACAGAAATAGACTAAAAAGTCAAATATAAACTATTCATTAAATTGTAGGCAATTAATAAAATAGATTTTCAAGTTTTTTATGAATGTCTAAAACTTTGTTCAGATGAATTTTGGCCTGATAAATTATAATTCAATGTCTATTAAGTGTAATTAAAGCTGTAAATCAAAAAACGGAAGTCTAATTAGAATACAGACTTTTATTGAAAACATTTTTCAATCGTCTGCTGAGCGATGAAATTGACTTCAAATTAAGTCAAAGGAAATTCAGAAAAATAGGGTATTTTTATGAGAGGTTTGAGAACGGGTCCTCCAAAGCCTACTCTAAACGCAAATTTTTATGACTTCAAGTTGTGAAGTGAGTGCGAGTTTGAAACCGAGTATTTCATTTCAATCAGTGTTTTTTGGTCTGCCTTTGGAAGTGCCGGTATTTTACAGTTTCGGTGTTGAGAGAAGTCAGTCCTCTTTCACACACAACAGAACTTTGGTAAAGTCATAAAAGTCGACGATTGGAGAAGTGATTAATTCGTTAGGATTTCCATTTGTCTATTCGTTTGAATACTTTAGGGACAGAAACACATAAGAGAACAGACAGAAGAGAATGCGTTTCGCAAACGCTTTCAATAAACAGCTTTACTGTTGTGTTGTTGTTATCACACTTTCATTCAAACTTTCGGATCAATTCTTCTCTCATACATATATAAAGTCTCATCTTTTGGCAATTCTTTATTTACAAATACATTATTCAGACTTATATTAGACGAGAAACTAATGCTATAATCAATTTGCGATCCACTAAACAAATTCCTGAATTAGATTCCAGGTAATAAATGTCTGAAAATTCTGCTAATAAATGGATACTATCCTTAAAACTGTCCCAAAAAACAGGAATGAAAAATATATTTCCTTTTTTGGGCAAAAGTAAAGTATTTATGAAATTTTCAGTTAAGAGTCGAGAAAATTGACATTAAAATGAACTGCCGTTAAGAGTGGACAGACATTACTTTGAAACGAGACGTTAGTGGCGATAATATGCGAGTAAAGCGAAATAAATTTCACAATAAATTACATTATATTTGCAGCGATTGTCACAAATAAACAGCTGTTTTACAGCGCTGTTTGTCACTAGATTTTTCAAACAGATTTGACCCGTCTTTTAGGCCTCACAAATGGCACAAACAGTATACTACTGTTCCTAATTTTAAAAGCTGTCCAATTATGAGGTTGGGTCGACAGAGAATGCAATTAAACTTTCATTTAATAACCAGTACAATGACTGCACACTCGTCTATAATCACATTATTTCCACTTATTTCCTCTATTAATAACAAATGGCTTTTTGATAATATATTAGACAAGACTTGAGTGTCGATAAAAAAACTGAATTTAAATTCGTTGATCAAATGCCAAGATTAAAAAAAACAGCAAAAAAGGCAAATCATATGAGAATTAGTTATTCAAATTTGAAACATTAGGAAAAGTAGAGTTCAGTAATTAATTGGTTCACAACTGATACTAATCTTAACAATCATTACAACAGTTTCGACATTTTTTTGGCTCAGATTTTGATTTTTGTTTGAAAAAAATTACTGAAAAACATTTATTTTCTAATAATTATGTAAGAAAATGACAGACTATTAAAAATGATGATAAAAGTTATAAAATAAGTAGTAGTTATGAGACATTCCATAACTCAGCTTAAAATTCATTCAAAACATTAAATGCTTTTTTTGTTTTCTCTATTTTTGGTAAAGTATTTCTCGAAACAATGAAAACCATTTACGAGGCTCTCATAATATTAGCCGAAAGACAAAAGTGGGCCTAAAATTAGGTGTGCGTTCACTTTAGGCCAACAGAACTGAACAAATTGTTCAGCTCTCAGCTCACATTCGCACCGGTCCTTGAATTTTCGTTTAAGTTTAGAGAATTTTTCTATTTATTTGCACATCTCTTTGAAAAATCTTACAAATGATGGCATATCTTACAGTTAACACTGGGGCTGATTGGGGGCCACCAGAGCACTGGTATAGGCACAGACCACCCATTATAACAATTTAATAGTAAATTTCAAAACAAACATATTTTAGTTGAAGAGAAACGAATGACACTGTATTTCAAGTGTATGTTAAGAGATGTTCGACTCGTATGAAACTCATCACAAGATTTTGAGGACAGGGACTATATTTCACAGAATAAGAGAGCGAATAATGAATTAAGTTATTTGAACTTTAAAAACGGATTTCTTCTCTAAGTTTAAGGTTTAAGGCAATTCATTGATAGGAAAAGTGCTTTTCCAATCGTAGCACAGATATGTCATGTCATATGGCACTGACTGCTCCGTCGAATGGGGAATAGAGAGATGCAATGTCTCACTCGATCCACAAAAAAATACTAAACCCGTTGAAGTGTTACACTTTAAATATACAACTCATAGATCTTAAGCTAATCTTTTTTCTGTGACATAAACTTTTTGGATAAACAAACAAATGGTTGTACCGGAAAGTGAACGACACCAGTGCTTATCGGCTGAAAAATCGCAATTCACATATAGTTCTTTCCCCTTAGAAAGAAATTTTTTGAATGACCTTAACAACTAAATTGCATGAGAAAAGACTACAGTGTTTTCCATTTGATTCAGACATTGATTACATTATATTATGAAAACCTAATTCCTTATGCGTTCACTATTTGTTAGCGCATTAATTGAGCATAAATTTGGGCTTATTTTAAGATAAATTGACTCAAAATTGATATATTTTTTTGAAGTGAAAGAAAAATTGACTTCAATTATAAGCTCTCAATTCCCTCGAGAGATAATTTTATTTTCTCTTTCAATTGATTTATTGAATTTTTCTGATAATATTTCAAAATAACTCTCTTTTCAATGTTATGGCGAAAGTATGAGTTCATTGAACACAAAATTTCACTTTTATTATTGAATTTAGTTTAATGACGGCTTCACTGCAATGAATACATTAGTTTTTAATTCAGAAATTAATTTCAGACATAATTCTGTTTCAAAAGAGTAGCAGATTTTCGCCATTAAAATAAATTTCGTCAAATTTTCGAGTTTTGAAAAATCTTTTAATAAATGACAACAATTCTATACAATTATCATTAGTTTGGACTATAATTCAATGCGAGTAACATGAATACAAAGTAGAGCAGAATTATAGCCTTATATGTAATTAAATAAATGTTTCGATGATTTTTCTCAACACATCCAATGCTTTTAGGATTTTACTTAAATCTAAAGCTCTTCTGACACTAAAAGAGCTCCTCATTTATTTTCTAATACATTCTAACGACTAATTAGTTGAATAAATATTTTTGAAGACATGGAATATATTTTGAAAATCACTTTTCTGTCATAACACGAATGAAAATCCAAATCAAAAACTGTGTTTTTGTTTTGTAAGTTATATGTATTTTTGGCTGTGTTTTGCTTCATAACAAGTGTTGAGGAAGTTTTCAAATGCAGAGACACTATTTGTGAACAGAATATATGATTTGATAGAAAAATTTCAAATTAGTCGAAAACACAAAATCGAAAGCCTAAAGAGTAGAGTCTGTATGAGCAAGGTAGCAAGTTTCACTTCATGTTTCTGTGACTGAATCAAGTAAGAAATAAGATGACCATTTTCAATATCTGGAAAGTATCAGGAATTATTTTCAATTTATTTATACAGTGGATAAGGCTGAGGAGAAAATAAAGTAGCTATTCCAATTTATTATTATCTCTTTTAGGCAATTTTTAAAGTTTATCCTTACTTCATAATCCTCCAGGGACAAGGGATTCTCTGCGTTTACAAGCAAGAGAGAGAGAGATCATTTTGCTATTAACCCACCCCTTGATCGCCTCTAAGGGTAGAAACTGTGGATTGAATCCATCGAATAAATTAAAGTTTACTTTGGAATAAAAGTAAAGCAGATCCAGAGAGTAGAGCTCAGGCAGAGTATGGCAGAGAGCAGTGCCACACATGAATGTAATAAAATATTCTGTGAAAATAGTGTTTTGCTTGTGTTGTGTAACGCATTTTGCAGTTTTCATTTCCGTATAAAAATTTTCTCCTCAACCGCTGGCAATGTTTGTGACTTTCAAATAATGAAAAATCTATTTTAAAAAAGAGAGCGAAATATCGCTATTTTTCAGTGAAAAGTTTTTTCACTCCTTTATAGCAAATTTAGTGATTTGTATGAAAGTCCAAACAGCATTTCTCTGAAGCCACCGAACAGTTGTTCCTTCAATTCTCAATCTTCTCTGGCGTCGAAAATCAAATATTTAAATAGATCCCAAATTTACTCTCTTCTGTAAATTCTGTATATTTTTCTTGAGTTAGAGTTTCAGTAAACTTCGTGTCTTATATATATATCGCAAATAATGTATAAATATATATGTATTTGTGATATATTTTTATTTTTGTAAGCGATGCCAAACTTTCATCAGTTTCTAATTGCGTGACTCTTCACAGACTGAGCTGACACTCAATGGGAATGCCTTTTGAGTTGTATTACACATTCATTTAAGAAGAGGTTTTATTATCAAAAGAATTTCTTTAAGATTTCAATCTCATTATGGCATTGAATTGAAAGCTAGACTTTGACCAATGGAACAGTCAATGGAATACTCTTTTTATTTACAAAATTATATTCAATTTTGTTTTTCATTTCGAGACAACAAATAAAATATTAAAATTGAATATTTGTTAACTTTTTTCACATAAGATTAATATAAAATTTTTAACAAATATTTTTATGTATTTATACTTTTAGACTATCCATAGAATGAAATATTTTAAGAAAAGTCTTAGACATATGAAAAGCCCCTTTCATAAGCCATAACTCACAGACAGATTCTGAAAAATGCCATCGAATATTATCTATTTAAATAAGTGTGGCCTTCGATTATATCGCTCAGGAAATTGTTTGAAAATATATTTTTTTATTGTGGAAAATGTAAAATAAACTCAATATTTGCCTTTTTCTTCTTCTTTAAGAATATTCAGAGCGATTCCTTTTTGCATAAACAGGAGAGGAATCAAATTAAATTCAAATGAAAGCGGAATATAAGACCAGAGAACAGAATAGTCTTCAGTTCGCTGTTTATAAACTGAATAAGGATTACATAATGAAAAAGGTTTGAGAATTTCCATTCTGTATATAAAGTGGCGCTTTATATGAAGAATAGATGGAAAAGTATTTTATATACTAATAAAAAAAAGTCACATAATTCTGAGCAAAATGCGAAAGGAGTAGTAAAATATTCAGCGGTGTATCAATTCGTGTGAAAGTAATGTCAAACTAACAAATAATAAGTACAATAGACAGAGCGTTGAACACCAGAATTGAATTTATGAGAGAAAATAAAAGAGTCAGAAGACCTTAAGACTGAGTTTCGGTAAGAGATAGTCTAGTGATAGGGCTCTCCGGTGCGAAATGCAGTCGTGGGAATCGCTTAAATTCTAAGCTCATGTTTAAACACAGTCGTTGATTGCACTTCAGATCAGTAGATATAACACCGAAAAAGAAGTTTTCTATTTTTCCCTTATTTTATTCGCATTATTATAACCTATTATATAATTTTATGCATTAAATACAATGAAATTTAACTTTTTTTTATGGGTAGTGTATCGCAATTGAGAGGCTAGACTTAGACTGTTGTTGTTGTTGTTACGGACGTCTTACTGTTGGCTGTGATATCACGATTCGGCGTGAGATCAATGGCTGGAACCCAGAGTCAGAGCCCATACATTCATTTATTTATTAGATGTTATATATTATAATTTCACTCAAATCTATCGCATCTATTATTTTGGCGATCAATTAGACTAACAATTATTATATAAGAGGAAGAGAGAAACAGAGCCTAAAGAGGGGCTCAAACACGAAATTGAATGGATTTGTATAAAAGACTCATTTGTTAGGACTCAGAGCAGATCCTAATTCGGTTGTGCAGAACAATAGGATAAAACAGAGCTCTGGTGTACACTATCTGCAGTCCAAACGACATATTCCCTGAACCAATCAAATGAATTATTTGATATATCGGTGGAGAAAACCTGACTTTTTTCAAACAAATTGTCTGAAAATGAAAATGAAAGTACAGACATTGAACCGAACACAATATTGAACCGAAAAGCCAGACATGAAGAGCACTGGACAGTGAAAAATAATATTAAAAGAAAATGCATTTTAGCCGATAATAAGGTCTAATGGATCGCACAATTCCCAAACAATAGGTATTCGCAAAGTTTAGTCAAACGAATACAAAGGTTAACATTAATGAAGAAAAAAAATTCATTTGATTGGAGAAAAAGCTTTTATTTTCATTCAATTGCGAAGATGTTATGGAAGAGAGATTCTGCTGTCAGACAATCAGAGAGACTATTAGGTTATCGCTCACTACTAGTGTTGAGCAATAATTCACACAAAAGGGATGACCAGAAAACGTTAGATCAAAATGAAATTGACTTAAAACTCAATTCATGTGTTGGGAAGAAAATTGAAAGTTTTTAGTCAAGGCTTTAATTTGTTGTGTAGTGTTGTGTTCAATGCCAGAGGTAGAGGTCATTAGGGCTTTACGAACGAACTCGAAGCTATTTTACTAGTGTTGGGCTTCACTCGCGTTTCAAGTGAACCATTCAATAGAACGGCTTCTCCAGCACTCTTCCACAAAAACTCTGGTAGTGCTCAGGCAGAGCTCAAATACGCTAAATAGTTGCTGGAGTTGTTGGGCAAGTCGTCGGCGATTTTCAACTCCACAGCCATTGAAAAAAGCCATAGAATATTGCGAGGAGAGAGAGAGAGAGTCAGAGCGAACACTGCACCTATTTTGCCAAAATAGGAGGTGAGGCACTGCGAAAGGCCATAGTTTGCTGTTTGACTTTCATTGCCATTCTCTCCACACACACACACACATAGAGGGAGAGAGAGAGGATTCAAAAATATTATCTCCAAATGCATGCAATGTATGCACTCTTCGAGTAATTCATATTATTCTCGACATTAACTTAAATGAAGAAAAAGATTAGTTTCGATCATAAATGCAAAATACATTTAAGAATAATTCTCTACATTTCTATCATATTTCTGCTGTTTTGACAATTTTTGTCGTCATTTTATCATAATTTTGGGCGTATTTTCAAAGGCAATAGCAATCAGAGTCAAGTGAGTGGAGAAGGCATTTATGATAGTTCTGAATGCGAAGTGCATTTCAAAAAATGCAGTTAATTAGAGACTCAAAAATTATTGATTGCAAAGGAGAGAGCCTTCAATGCAATCAACATTTTATTATTGACAGCACAGGAGAAAAAACAGTCATTTGCTTATTGTTTGGCACAAAAATATTTTTTTCAACTACACTAATGTCTGGCATTCATTCATAAAGCGGTCGAGTATTTGCTCCAAAACAGAGCCGAGTGTTTCGGTTGACTCTCACTGAGTCTTCACTCAGTTTTGGAGGGAAACCATTCAGTATTCAAAAAAGATATAAAAATACAGTTTTAGTCTATGAATACAATTTTTGACAAATAAACATATAATGAGAGATTGAAAAATGAAATTACAATAATAAACAATAATTGGGAGAAACGATTGAATTTTAAATCAAATAAAAGACATGTAATTTCACGCATCAGATGTTTGTTATGTCTGTCCAAAGGCTTTGATAGAGTTATGAAAATATTATTGCATTTCGTTTCGTATCAAAAACTTTTTCAAACACTTTTTTTGGTGAAAGAAATGATTTGAAATAAAAGTAGTGGAAATGATTGCAATATAATCTTATAATAATGTTGCATGATGTGGGCAATTAGCTTGCTGAAAAGTGAGCCTACCTTTTATCCTTTGCGTCCAAAACGATAGCAAGATGAATTGGAGTATAATCAAAGAATTCAGATAACATTTCATCGTATCTTGCTGTTTATTGGGTTTCCATAGTTTCCAGATCTGATTTGATTATTCAAAAGTTGTTTTGCAATCAATGATCGCATTAATAAAGTGTTTAATTTGTTGATAATTTGTAATTAAATTAACTTAGAATTAATGACAATCCGTTTGTACAGCAATTGTTTGAACACTGATCACAAAAAAGACACGAAAAGCAAATAGGTCAATTATGAGTATTTATAATGAGATCCAAGTTTTGCACAAAAGTTTTTTCAATCAATTAATAGAAATTCCGAACTAAAAGTTCATTTTTGAGAACAATTTTCAATTCAAGTTTTCAATCAACGAGGGAAAGTTGTTTTCCAAAAAAACTTAACCAGGTTAAGCAATAATCCAGTTGATTAAAATTTGATTCATTGAGAACTTTTTAAAAAAGTTTGCCCCAGTCAATTCAAAATTGGCTGCAGAATATCAACGATTGTGAGTAGTGTTTGACAATTGACTCATAATATGTACTGCAAGACAACAACTATTCGATGCTTTGAACGCACACTCATTGCCGGCGAGCCGTTCACCGGATTGTCTTCACTTGTGTTCAGTGCATGCGTTCACTCATTGGCCTCTTCTACAGGACTGACGGCACCAAACAGACAGCTCTCTCGCCATCTATAAACCAAGACATCAACAATAATGGTATCACATTATTGTTGGAATAGATACCGTCCGTCCCTATCGGATCTGTTTACATATCATAAGAGTAGTCGACAGTTGAACAGTTGAACAGTTGAACAGTCGATCGGACACAAACACAAACACTTCCGTTCGGACAATATTTTTCAATTTGATCGAAGAACAGCTGATGTCTACTTGAGATTCCATTCACTTTGCACCAAGCTACTGCACCAAACTAGTCACCATGCTGCTCTAAGATTAAACAACACTTTCCTAAATACACCCGAGTACCAATTTTGTGAAGATGGTCGGGTCAGGCAATTAGGTTCATAAAATCGGTTACTTCACAAAATTGGTCTCAAAGTACTGTTTATTGTATGTATGGATTCAGAGATCTGTTCATAAAAATGGAACTTTTTTAACATTATGTCTATTGGAGAGGTCTATGGGAGAGGGTTAATGGTTTTAGAAAATCATAAAATTCATAAAATCAGTATGTTCACAAAAATGGTTGTTCAAAAAATTAGTGTTCGAGTGTAATTACTCTTTAATTCATTTTGTTTTAAAAGAACTGTTGGACTGAACTAGGGCAGTCAATTCATATTTAGAATCTGACTAAATGAGAATAATTAATACAAATAATGCAATAAGTGATCAGTCAATCTCTAACCAGAAAATGTAAAATTATAGCAATAATTGTGGAAAAAAAATCATTTTATTGTTCAGTAATTCAGCTGACAATCAGAAGGCCCGCAATTCTTTTACTTTTGTTATTATCTT
>JAQIWP010001132.1:0-17090 GCA_034695525.1 Euzetes globulus
TCGGGACCAGAGTTTCCGTTCATATATTAGAGGTTTTCACATATGAGAGGTGTTCACATA
This sequence comes from Euzetes globulus, assembly GCA_034695525.1. NCBI lineage: Eukaryota > Metazoa > Arthropoda > Arachnida > Sarcoptiformes > Euzetidae > Euzetes > Euzetes globulus. Next base: position 61 of record JAQIWP010001132.1, read on the forward strand.
TTGGAGGTTTAAGTGTACTTTCAAAATTTATTTAAAGAAGTTTTCTTTAATTTTTGATATAAAAAGTGTAAAATAGGCCCTAAATTCCCTAAAATATTGATAATCGGCCACCTTTTACAAGTTTGTTTTACAAGTACAAGGATGATTTAAGCCTTATACACCCAGGTAAACTGAATAAACAGTTACAAGAACAAATATATGTCATAAATTGGAGTAAGTTGATCATTTCAGGATTTGTTATGAGTTGTTACTTGCAAATTTTTTCGAAATAATTTCCAAAGAAGAACTAGTATCCTAACTAACCATAACCATAAAATGTGTTAACAAAGCTTATGTTATGCCATCATATAATTCAACAAAATTTGAATGTTTTGCTAATTTTTGTCAAAATTATAATAGAAAATTAAGATGATAAAATTGTATGAAATAGAATAAAAGCTCTTGGTAAATTAAATTGTTTTTAAAATAAACAAATAATAGTAAATTTTTCATTAGGTTTTTATATGCATGCAAATGCATTTATCGTTTCACCATCAACACTTTTTGCACTAATCAGTAAAATAAGTAAACTTTGGAAGATGGTATAGTTTTGTAAAATACTCTTTCTTAGTGTTGCCATGTGAACTGGGCCATATGAGTTCACTATAAGTGATATGTGTTATGTTCGCTAAAATGTCATTAACTCGACTAATGAAGTGTAAAATATCTTAGAAAATGGTTAAAACATTTATTTTTGTTGAGAAAAAGCGATAGTTTTACTCTTTTGAGAGAAAAAAAAGTAGTAATCGATTTGATTTTATTAATGGAAACTCATTTCTTGAATGGTATGCAAAGACAAAAAAGCAGACGAAAAACAGATCCACTATTTGTCTAATCAGTTGAAAGATAAGAAAAGTGAATTGAGTGCCAATTTTCAAACTAATCGAAAACAGACTTTCGATAGTCAACTATTTCAGACCATTTTATCAGACAATGACTGAGTCTAATAGACTTTAGTATTGTTTTTTCATTTTTACGCTAAACTCCATAAACATTATTATTACTAAGCTTTACTCTGAGCCCAGACTAATGATTCAATGAAAAGCGAGAGAACGTGAAGTGAACGGAGGGCTCAGATATTTTAGTTTTGATAAATAACTTCAGACATATATAGAGTTTATGCAAAGGCAGGAAATATTATGATGTAATACAGGCTTTGTAGAGATTGCAGAGCACAACCACTGCTCCACTATTTCACTCATTAAACTTTTATTAAATAAATGCCAAATCAATAGATTTAAGGAAAATTTAAAGTTTAAATGATTTATGAAAAGAGTAAAAGTATTTAAAGTATTTGCAATCACTTTCAGGAATGTATTGTTTGAATGCTTTCAGTTGAATATTAAATACATCAATAGCTTTGAGTTCCGCCACTGCTTCCAAATGTCCCGGCGGTCAAAAGTCCCTTCAAGGCCATGGCTTAGCTCAAGTTATTTGACTGCTCTGACAGAAGTGCTGGATGTGTAGCTCTAATGCTTTACACATACTCAGTTGTGCATACACTCTCGATAAATAGTGGTGGTGCACTTAATGCTCCAAACTCTCTAAACTTTCACATCCATACCCATCAAACCCGAAACCCATTTTTATCGATGTAAGCAGAAATTGGAAGTCAGTCGGACAACATTATATGGATATTTTAGAACCAATAGAATTCAAGTTGACAAGGACCATTTTATTTCTCTAATTAAAATGTGATTTTTAACGAATAATTGATAAATTTTTATTTATTTATATATTTATGGGATAAGAATGGAATAATGAGTTTATAAGCTGAAAATAAAAGATTCTACCTAAAAAGATCAAAACCAGCCGAAGCTATAAAGCGGGGAGCTTTTAGGCGCCCGAATTGCACCTCTAGTGTATATAACTGGTAGGCTGGGGGCACTACAGGCGCTTCATCACTACCTGCCTATCAATGGGCACACATAACATGACTTGACTGACGACTGCCTTCACTTTCAAATAGTCTTTTAGTCTTCTGTAACAGAAATTGTTGAGAAAAAGTTGTGCAGAAAATGATTGCAAACAAGTTATAGATGAGAGAGAAAGTCAACTAAAGCTAAACTAAACCTTAACTGCAAACTGAGAGTCAGTGCTGTGAAGCTCTAACGACGACGACTGCCATCGCTATCATAGACCTGAAGTGTCTGACAAAGAGCTCTTTAAATGGCATAAAACGGCATAAATGGCATCGCTTTTGAAACAAACACTTAATTCATCGAAAAGACATCTCTGTATCTAATCTATGAGTCGAGTCTAAAGTCCATTCAAACCATAATTTTGTTTCTATCAACTGTTTTGTGTCACTATTTGTTACTTTCTGGTCACACATTGTCATCAGTGGTCCACACATACAGACCATCAATTTAAGAGATAGCTGGCAAGAAGACAACTATTGGAATCGGTGGCAAATACTCTTGGATATTATGTCGAATAATATGTGTTCCCTCGAAAATGGTATTCTTTTAAATTCATTTCTAATGATTTCAATTCCCTTTCAATTGAATCAAAATTGCAATTAAATCAATCAATTGATTGCAAAAGTATTGATTAGTTTTTTGGTTTGCATTCAAACCAAATGTCATTTAATTAATGATTGTCTGCAAAATAATTAGTAATTAATGTAATAAACACTGAATTTGATAAGTAATGCATTAATTCATTGGTTTATAGGAAACAGATTTCAATCCAATGAGTCATTGCTTTGAAAGGAAATCAATTGATATTTATATTTAGGAATCGATTGAATGTCAATAATATTAATAAAAGCAATTGATATCTCAATTATAGGATCTTCAAAGCACTCGATGTCAGCGATAGTCAGTTCTTGTAGTCCTTCGTTCACATGTTCTCCTCTGGCGTCCAAACCATTCGGGTCTCATTTGTTCAGTTCGATGGCATCGCCACTACCACTTCCTCCTCCTTCATCACACACTGCCTTTCCATTCCCTCCAAATCCATTATTCTTGTCATCTTTAAATATCTTCAATCCTCAGTCATCGATGTCCTGGTTTTCGGCTCACAATTCATTGAATACTCCGTTAAGTCTGACGACTAATGACGCAAAAGAAATGGCAAACAATTTCAATGATAGTAACAATAATATCAGTAAAATGGACAACAAATACAAAGACTCGACTCAATCTATAAATCAAAATAAAAGCAATTTGTCCGACAAAAATAGTGACTCTTCGGTGACAACCGGTGCCACAGATAACACCACTCAACAGAACTCATCCACTAATGAATCCGATCGGAACATCACTCGTAATCATTCAGGTATTACTCCAATTGATTCCTGGATTAAAAATGTCTGACTAATTGATTGTTATGCAGATAATCTGAACTGGTTGGCAGAAGTGGCCATCTCTTCAAAGGGCTTACCGACGGTGCCATCGTCCCCATTAAACAATCAGTCGACACATTCTTCACAAAGAAGTCTATATCACCCGAGTCTGGCCAATGACATAACTGGTCAGCGGTTATATTCGCCCCGATTTGGAAGTGCAAACTCTCCGACATATTTCTCATATCCGCCTCCCAGTAGTCCAATGGGATCATTAAATCCATTGAATGGGGTGAGAGGTGCGCCCCCTCCTCCATCCAGTGCTCATTTTAGTGGTTCGTTTGTGTCAAACTTCAACGCTTACCAACAATTTAGTCCAACCACTGCTCAGAATGCGATCTCACCATTTTTAGTGCCAAACCAGTTGAGTGTAGCCAACACTCGGCCCCAAACATATTCGACGGGTACTATTGATTCGTATCATCACAACTCACACAACGCCATATTGTCGGCCAACTCGAGCTCAATCACATCTCAATCCGGTCTCAGCACTAGTTCTCGATCGCCATCATTGCATTCATCTGACTCCTCATCACGTCTAAGCTCTGGTCCGTTTTCTAGCCCTCCCATCAGTTCAGAAACCACTGAACCTCAGACTAAGTCAATGATGCGTTCGATGAAAGATTCGATCGATTGTCACAATGATATCAGTGCCAGAAATGGTCTGCACGAGTCGACTGGCATTAAGCGCAAGTCTCCGTCGAGCCCTGAGCTCAACAACGCAGAGAAAAATCTTTATAAACTTCCATTCGGTAAAGAAGGCAGTCGTAAGCACCGGATCCTTAAGCCTCCAAACATCAGTATTTTAGAGCCTAACAAATCGGATCCTTTGGCCATACATTCGGCCCCACTCTCTGCACCGCCCATTCCTGTTGTTCGGCGACAGGATTTTCTCAAAAGAATAAGTGATTCCGACATAAGTTGCTATTCGAAAGAATCGATTGTCGAACAGAATAACTGCCACAATATTACGCCATTCGCTCATCAAAGAAGGAAATCAGTGCCACAGACTTCATCACATAAATCGCTTTCCAATCTGGCCGTTGAGGACACACCGGTAGGGGATTCCCATTATTTGGTTCCCAATGAAAATTGTTTGCCAATCGAAAGTCACAATCGTTTACAATATCCGGTGTACTTCCAAAAGGGTTCTATCATTCAGTTGGGGAACGGAAAAGTCAAACGAGTAGAGGAGATGTCGACCCAAGACTTCATTGAAAGTGCAACCGATAGTCCCGATTTGTGCGCCGACTGCAGTGAAGTCATCAAAATAGAGGAAAAGATCAAAAGTTGTTCAGTTTTGCTCAGTTTCAGTGTTGGTCGCAGTAAAGTACCCGTCACTGTGGAAGCACCAGTCGAACACCCATTTTTCGTCTTTCATAAGGGCTGGTCTTCCTTTTCACCCGAAAGGTCACAAATGCGATATGGTCTCAAATGTCGTCGACTAAGAATTGGAGACAATTGTGTTTCGTTGACTCCGAGGACAAGTTCGGCCTCAAATTTGACTCAAAGCACACAAAAGACTCATAAAATTGCGAACAAAATATCAATAATCGGAGCAACGAATCGAAACCTTTTGAAATCGAAACCAATGTTTACAAATGAGAAGAACAAAAGTCCGTCTGAGTCTCCACTTTCTTTAGTTAAGTGCAGCCCAACCACATCGACGGCCTCGACAACTAATACTAAGTCTGATACCCAACCACTTAAACCAAACGATCTTTTAGTGACTAAAGTGGAGAGCATTTCGTCCAAAAAGGCCCACCTCTCGGATGTGTCGAAATCTTCAGATAATGTGCCAATGAGTTCATCCGATTCGGAGCCCACAGAAGCTGTCAAAACAGAAACAGTGAACCGAAACAGAAGACACTCAGCTCCTGATGCCATCGAATCAGATCCATCAGAGCCTTCAAACGCCTCATAAAATGAGATTCTTTTTGATCTCATTTATTATTTTTTTGATTCAATCATTCGTTAGTATTATTAGAGAAACTTTTAAATCGTTTTAAAATGGGATTTAAATATCAGTGGAAATGTTGACTATTTTAGCGATAAATATATTTATTTATATCATATCCGATGAGTTGGACGTCTATTTTCTGGACTTAATGTTCAAGTTTTCATTCTTGGATTATTTATATAACTCTGTTGTCTCTTCTCTAAAATGAGTGTTGAATTTACTCCGCCTTCAAAGTAATGACAAATTTCTTGATAAATATTATATTTTTAGAGCTCACTATTCATTCCAATATTTCTCTTCAAAAATATCAGACTGTGTTCTAAATTGTGCTTAAATTTGATGATTAACTTAACAAACGATTGTTAGGTTCTGTATATTATTTCCCTTTCAATGATTATGTTTCTCAAAGAGTTGATTGTCTTTAAGCTGTGATATATCTCTTAAATATCAAACTTTTTCAAACTTCAAAACAATATTCAGTCTTCTATTCTGTTATTGACTCAGAAATACTTTATTCATTTGTGCGAAGTTTCGATGAATCTGTTGTCAAATCTATTGTAAATCAATTATATTTATATAAATATGATATATATATATATATAATGTAACCATTGATTGGTCTGACGAGAGTTGCCTCAACTGATGCCGACCATTGCTTTTTCATTGATTTTCCTCTTTTTTGTCTCATTACAAATGCTTTTATTTATGATAAATATCAGACTTTTAATATGAATCCATTTGAAACCAATTGTTGAGCTTTTTTTTGAATATATATATATGAGCTTTCATTACATTTAATACTATTATATTCAGAATGTTTTCAAATGAATTAATCAAAAATTCATTTCTTGTTAAACTGAATCTTCACATAAATTGATAACAAGTCCTTTTTATTCACAACAAATGGAGTGATAATTGAAGTTCTGATTCAATTGTAGACTCAAATGAGGCTGAGTTGAGTGCAACGTCTGTTGGATCTCATTATCTATTTTTGTATATCATTTAAAGTCCTATTTTATTAATGTTTATATAATTTTTGCGCTCAAATATATTATAAATTATTTTGAAAATTGAGTTTCTCATAAGATTTACTATAATTATTTGGGAAAATTGACTTTAAATACAGTTAACATTCGTTTGCTTTTCTGACCATTTCTGGCATTCAAAGTGTCAAAGACTAAAAATTGATTAGTGATTACAATAAATGTCAGTTCAGATCAGTTATGATTGCTATGAAATGTACACAATTGAGGCCTAAATAATGTTTGAGTACATAATTGCCTTAAAAAATATAAATTTAGGGAACGGTTTATCAATTAATGTAGTTTTGAATAAGAATTTGTAATTAAAGGCATAATTATTATTATGGCATATGTTTAATGAATTTAAAAACTTTTGTAGTTATGTTATAAATGTTGAGAATAAAAGTTTCGAACCTCTATTCATGTCTTCCCATTCAAACAGAGAATAATAAAGAAGAAACAATAACTTTACAACTTTGTCTTCAATTTAAAAAAGAGACTAGTACAAATTTGAATAATTTTTGGGTAAATGTTATCGGCGTTTAGTCATATTGATGTCACAATTCTTTAACATTAAAATGGTAAATATTTTGAAAAATTAATAACTTTCCACTTTTCAACCCTGGCCTATCAATTGAAGGAAAACCATTTATTTCTTATTCACTTTTACAGCCATGTTCTTGTATGAGAAGAATTTGGTACTACGATAAAGAAATTTTTTGGAATATATAACTTTGCCTCCACCCAACCACCCAACCTCAACTTGCACACATTTTTTTGTGAAAATGCTATAATTTAAAATTTTCTGAATTCTATTCAGTTTTTTGTGGACAACTTGAATAAAATTTTTAAGCAATTGTAACTATCAATGGCTATAGTTTCTCATCTTTTTGTTTGATTGAAAAATTAATATTCATCTTCTGGGTGTAATCTTAATAAAGTCATTTTATTTGACCAGCTTATATTTTTTAACCACTAAAAAATATTACAAAAAAAACAATTTTGAATTGAGTTTATATTTATTCTGGGAATTTGCATTTTGGGGATTTGTGGAAGAATGAGATATGTTCACTTATTTATTTTATGCTTTCAATTGTTGAATTAGGAATTTTGTTAAAATACAAAACAATTCTTTGGTTTCTATAGTAATATAAATACCGAAAAATAAACAGAATTCCATTTTTGACTCTATAGTTGCCGTTTAAATGAGTGGTGAATAATATAATCAATTAATTTTGAAATTTTTCTTCTGATCTATAAATGAATTCCTCGATTGCGATCTTTTCGAGCAGTCCTGTCGGGTAATTATAATCTATATACAGTCTTACTAAAATGATCTACCTGATTATCAAGAATTCTCCCTACGGTGTGTTCACTTGGGAAATTTTTCTTTAATTTTAGTAGCTCCAACTCTTTACTAAAAATGATAACATTCTTTTATCGTAAAATGACACTTATATAGCTTCTGGGAAAAATTCTTCAAGAACTACCTGATTTTCCGATGTGTTCAAACTGATTAAGAGCAGACATGTGCAAGTTCCGTGACCCTAGGGGGATATAGCGGGGGATAATGACTCATTCTCAGACAAAAATCTAGGGGAATATAGGGGGAGGAATATTTTTCAAAAATGGCGGCCGGAAACGGCCACCAGAAGCAGCCATTTTGTTGTAAAATTTCCGGTAATTTAAAGCGTTAATAAGCTTAATTAAGCCATAATTAAGCTATAATTCGAGTTACAATGCTAATTTTCTCAAAACAAGGGACAAAATGGCAAACATTTTGGCCGCCATTGCTAAAAAATGGTAATTTTTGGGCGCCCATTTCTGAAATATGACAATTTTCGAGGGGGTCAGTTTTTCTGTGTTTTTAAGGGACAATTTTTTTAAAACCTAGGGGGATAATGGCCAAATCTCGGTCTAGGGGGGGGGGATAATTCGAAAAATCCCCCATTGCACACCCCTGATTAAGAGATTAAGTCCATCCATTTTTTAACTTTCTTATTTTTTTGGAAAATAATTTCAGTCCTGAAGACCAAACTCGTTTTCTGATGTCTCGAATTGACGCCTTGGAGAAAAGTTTACTCGACATTCATTCGGCCATCTCTTCGTATTCCACTAAAATCGCCAAAACCAGAGATATTGGCGATGTTTTGGCTCAAACTCTTCTCAATTTCAGTGAATTTGAAAAAGTTGATACCAGGTCTGTCAGAAAATCACAACTCATTGCTGGCGTCAAATAAATTTGTATTCTTGTAAAACTATTGATTCTATTGTTTTTGTAAAGCTTAAAACAGGGTTTAACTAATTTTGCCAACTGTTTCAATACTATCCAAGACTTCAGAGATGATCAGGTTCGTTTGTAGCAAATTTGGATCAAACTAACAATTTTATAATTAAGGTCAAACAAATTGACGAAAAAGTGATGAACGAATTGAGTATTTATGGAGAACTGTCAAAAAGAGCAAGGGTAATTATTTCAATTTAATGTTTTATATTAATTATTATTATTTTTAAAAAATGTTTAAATGAAGGAGGAATTGAAATTAAACTCAAGTGCGAGAGATAAGCAAATATTAGCTCTCCATCGAAACGACTCCAAAGATTTGGTCCGAAGTAATAGTTTCAATGAAATTCCAAACGCTATGACTGCTTATGAATTGCAAGTTCAGAAATTCGAAATGAAAAAGATTTGTGATATAAAGGTATTCTGAGTATTTACACATTCCTGGACAATTTATTAGACAATTTATTTCTTTGAAATTTAGAAAACATTCCTGGAATTGACTAAAAGTGAGCTCTTATTTCACTCGAAGACGATTGAAATGCTGACCAAAGCATATAATCATTTGTTGCTTATCGACGCCGACAAAGACTTACAGGATTTTTGCACTTTTATGAGATTCACAAATTTGGGTTCACCTAAAAGAGATGAATCAATGAAGTCGTCAACTGAAGAGATCAATCAAACAACACTAAGACGCTTCAATTCTGTGCCGGCAATCAATTCAAGTGTATCTTCAATAGAAGATCAAAATGATTCGAAATCTATTGAAACAATTGCCCAACATTTGGGAAATGAAAACTTTTTTGAAAGTCGAAAAAAATGATTTGACAAAAAAGACATTAAAAATTATATTTATTACTCATTGATAAAAACAATTTACATAATTTACATGAATATTAAAAAAATTTCGATTTTTGGAACATTTCTATTAGAAAATCTTTGATTTGATAAAACTCTAAACGACTTTATTCTTTAGTTTCGAGTCTTTTTCTTTTCTCAGCCAATCTCTCGGAGCGCCTCTTCGGAGGCTGTTCTGACTCTGTTTCGTTGTCACTAAATAAAGCGTTTTCATCGACATATACCCACTTAATCACAGTTCCGTCCCACTAATACACAAATATAAGTATTAAATATATATTATAGTTATTGTGACCTGTCTTACACTTGAGCTAATGATTGCCATTTGTGTGGGGTGCCAGGACACATCTATTCAATTTAAATGCATACAACTTTCATTGAATAAAAGTAAAACTAAATGGATATACCTCTGACACATCCTCGATGTCCGCTAAGAGTCTTGACAATTTTTCCACTCAGAATATCGTAAATGACTATCTTTCCAGAGGAACAGCCCGTATATATATAGCGCTGTCCAGTACTCCATTCTGGAGAGAAGTGACAACTATTTCCATATTTCAAAACCAAATTATAAATTGCTCTTAAAATAAATGATAAAATCTAACCGAATGAGAGTTTGGAGGACTGAGTGTCCCATATATGTCATGAGAGAAGTGTCGCCTTCGATCTTCTTCCGGTTTGAAAGCACTTCAAGAAAAACATTAAAAATGAAATCTATTTTATTTAATAAAATGACCGGACATTGGGTGCAACTGAATGTAAGGTTGTTTCTTATTTAAGGTCACAAACAGTTGAATAGTCTAATGGAACGGTTAACAAGACGATGGCAATCAATTATTGCCTGTCCGAAACCACTAAAAAGCTAGTTGGCCACCTTAATAGTCTACAATAAGCATGACCAATTGTTTCAATTTTGAGAAAAAGGGCTCTTTATTATATCTCGGTAATATATTGTCTTGTGTTACTTCATTAAACTCGAGAGATAACTAATGACAAATACTTTATTTCTATTAAATTTACTTGGTTATAAACATTAAAACTCTGATTAGTTTAGTTTTCTAAACTGAAACTTTTAATACTTAAATGCTTAGCAAGGCTCATTTTAGGGATCAAAGTAGTACTTCTAGTAATCATTGTCTTTCATTGGTTTATAGTAAGTCTTACAATCTGCAATTGCGCTAGCTGCTTTGCTTGCTAAGTTATTTATCAAGCGACAGAAGTCAAGAAGGCTGATCCAACGAAAAATGGCTTCAATAAGCTAGGTGACTTTCAACAAAATAGTTTTTCAGATGATCCAGCATTTTATAAGTTGTGAGTAAAGCATTTTCAAATAGAATTACATTTTCTGGGGATAGCCTGCCATCGATAGTCCCAATTCTGTTTGGACACAGCCTTTCGCGTCGCTTCAAAGCCAATTTGTGGTGAAAAGGATCGCATGTCCCACAGTTTGATGGATTGATCCTTACTATTAGTGATCAGATGCCGTCCATCACCTTTGGAGTCAATATATGTAATGCCGTCCACGTGACCGGAAAGGACTCCCACAGGCTTTGCATTTGTTTCGTTTAATGTTCTTCTGTCCCAAACCTATGTATATAAAAACAAATCCAAATTAAAAGACTTGAATAAATGAAATGTCAACTACTTTGCAGAGGCCGTCATCGCCGGCACTGAATAGAATCTGAGAGCTGGAGTCAGCGAAGGCCACAGAGTTGACGTCATCCTCGTGACAACGGATCTTAAGTACTCGATTCCTGCACTCTCTGTTATAGACATAAAGGCACTCATCATTAGCGCCGCCCAATATTTCTGAGCCATCCTGAGAGAAACGCGAAGAAAAAATACAGAAGCGCCGGTCGTCAGGGGATAATGAGAGCGCCTCATGTGTTTCCGTCTCTCCATATATGTTGCAAATATGGACTACAATTGAAGCCAAGAATAAGATAACGAATCGAATGGCTTATCGAATACTAACTGCACTCCGACCAACTCGAATATATGAAGTGCCGACCGTCAGGGCTAAACGTCACACTAATTAGTCGACTAATGTTGACATTAATTATACCTGAAATCAGTGTCGAGTACACTCCAACCAACATCACGGGCCCACACAGTCTTGAAGAGCTTAAATCTATCGAATCGGGTGTCATATATCCTAATGTTGGTGTCCTGACAGGCCGTCAAAAACAAATTGCCGTCTTTTGAATAAAAGCCACAAAAGGCTGTCATAATAAAAGAATAATATTATTCACTTATTACCATTAAATCATTCTTATTAGGACTGACCTTTACTCGGGTACTGTTCTATTGTCGACATTTTGTTTGGCAAAAAATTATCCGATAGTTCGCATCGATGGCTTAAACCGAAAGTCGGATGAGTGGACGGCCGCTTCTCATCGGTTTTTATTCCGATTTCACGATTAGACAATAGTTTAGGAATTGATAGCAACTGTTTGTCGGGAGAAAAGCCCGTCTGTGCTCTCAATATGAGCTTCAAATCGCTTTTGTCTAAGACTGAAGTGTCGGGCGTTTCCACAGTCACTTCACACAAACAAATGGTTTATAATATCAATAAGTCGTTCACATTATTAATAAATCTTACATTTGGGAGCCATAAGTCTTCGGACCGAATGTGAGCGGTAGACATATCCCGAATCATCGGTCGTATCCGAGTCCTCGTCGTTGTCAGAACTCGAAGACGTAAGTATCCGAATGTGACCTCTGTTTCAATCAAATCATTTAATATGATTAAAGAAAAAAACAAATCTAACCTTCGAATCAGATCTCTTAAGATTGTGTTGAGATCGGGATCAATGTCTGATTGACTGATTGTCTCTTCATTAGGGGCTTGGCTATTAGTCTGGTGATCAGACATAACTCTGCCTCTTCTAATTGGGTTACCAGAAATGTTGGACAAATGAGATCCCATTAAAACACTCAAACATTCATCAAAACTATGGATTAAATTTTATTTTAACCGATTGTTTACAACAAATCAGATTTCAATCAAATCAACTCATATTTTATTAAAAACATAATTAATTACTTAATTAAATGAATATCAATTGAAATCAACTTAAAAAAGAATAAAATTTTGTTATCTTATAAATAATTTGCGTTTATTTTTACATTAATTTGTGGTTTCATCAAAAGTGAGTTGTTTTTCACATGACTTACAGATTGTTATTGACATCAAAAATACGCTCTTTTTTCGATTGCATCGACTCTTCAAACTACTTTTAGAAAATACAACCTGGATACTATCGCTATCAACTATCAAGATAAAAAGTACTAATCTTGTTGTTTCACTATTAAAATTTACATCTAATTTCTTTTAAAATTAAGCCAATTTGTTGACTTTTTTAATCTTAAAGGCAGTTGATCTTCAAAATTGTAGACAAATTGAGTTATGAAGTTGTAAACAATGTTCCTTCAATTGCCCAGATCGAACATTTTCACCACTAACAAGATTTCATTGTCTAATGAAACGAAATTTGTTCTTGACAGAATTTATAGAGTGATCTTATACCGACCTAAATCTGTAAACTCAATCAATTATAAACATATATTTTTAATAAAATTTGGCCAAAATAAATGTTTTCATTATTTGGCAAACTGTGAATTATTGCAGTGACCGAGGTGAATTTTAAATTCAAATATACATAAAACAAGGTTGGAAGCCAATCTATAGCCACTTTATTTACAGCACTGTATTTAGAATTAAATATTTTTATAGAGATAAGTTGAAAAATTTAATTTAATGGGTGGGCGGAGAAGGCGGGTGGAGAACGACAAAACTATAAACTACACACTTCGTAAATGTAGTTTGATATAAACTAGTATTTTTTTAAAGCCAAGTTTGGGAATATTTATTTTCGTAGATATCACTTCCAGGCCAAATATTGTTCGCATACAATGTCCTTTACCCATTGCCGTGGCATAAGTCAAGATACCAATTACAGCAGACCGTGGTCTTTAAGTTGGATAGCTTTAACAACGCTTTGCTTTAACTAATGGTTAGTTTTAACCAATTTCTGAAACCAAATGTAACAAAAATAATGTAAATAATATTCAATAGCTTTAACTCAAATATTTCTCAAACTGTAAAACAAGCGCTCAGTTAAAACAGTTTTGAAAACAAAACAAAATTTATCAAAAGTGTGTGTTTTGGTCAAAACGTGGGACAAAAAAGTCCGATAAAACACTTATGGTTTTGCAACAATTTTTCGGTCAATTCAAAAATAATAATTGTGAAGAAAATTTGATTGAAATCCACCGAAAATTAATTTTAAAAAAACATTTAAAGCTTTAAAACAAACAAAAATTACTGATTTTTTGAATAATTCGTAAGATAATAGTATAAAACATTTGGGTTGTGATTAATAAACAATTTCTGCCTTAATATCAATACCTTTAACCAATTTCTGAAAACCCATCTTGTTAAAGCTAACCATTGTCTGCTGTACTTTTGAACTAGATGGCCTCAAATTCAGAAATTTGAAGTATGCAATAGAATCTGACTAATTGAATGGTGCTGGAATCGATTATTCACGTTTAGAAAAAGAAAGGATTCTTCTTCCCTGGATAATATAGTTATCACAATTTGTTCATACATTTTCAGACAAATAACAAAAAAAATCTCAAAATCTATCATTGAATATAACCTCCTCTTTCATTTAACATCTATTTTGACAGTGGCATATTTCAACGAAGTATCAAGATCTATCTCTATAATTGTTTAAACTTACGTCAAGAAATTTTCTAAATAAATATTGCTGCATGGTGACCAATTGATTTTTCCAGGACCTGTCTTCTCAGACATTATATACTTTTCTGGGTCACAATTGTTACCATTGCCGTCATGTAGAATACCCAGACTATTGCATGTATTTTGAAAATTATTTATGGTCATAAATATTTAAATGCTATCGATTTTAAAAAGATATCCTGTTCATAATGACCTGTGTCCCATTTCATGTGCGATAACAAAAGCTGCTTCGAAGCTCTTGCCTTCATTTAATGTACAACTGTAAGTGGGTTTACACATTCCATTGACCCAGGCCAATCCTGTGTTGGTTATTTACTTAATCATGATCAAGTCTAAATTATGAAATGTTCTCACCTAAGACTTTCTTGTTTTTCTTATCACCCATTTGTTTATAGAGATCTAATCTAATAATAAATAAATAAAATTAAGATTAAAATCATTCAAATATTTAGTAATTCATTGTCTGATTAGAGGAGACTAGTATTGTATGAAACTATAAATTTGTGTATTTTAGTCACGCAATAAACTGTCGTTTTAATAATGGAACTAAAAGGGAGGGCAACGATCATAAAATAGCTAACATTAACTGGATTGTCCTCATTTATCAATGTGTCCTTGTTCGATTTCATTCGATCTAGATTATGGATAAAGTGACGAACCCAGTCAGCATAAGTGCGTGATCCCAACGATTAGAGGCGTTCTCATTGCGCCACCTCTTTGATTGCCAGCTGCAGAAGTTATCCAAATACTCGTCGATATCTCCATCTGCAGTGTCAGGACTGGTGTCGGGTTGACTGAGGAAAACCATTTTGGAGATAACTATTTTAATCCGAGTCTTCATAGTTTTGAAACTATAGATCAGCTGAACCTCATTCATGATTGCCAGCACTAATCGAGTTAACTCTGAGCGCAAACCATTGAACCGATTCAACAAATGTTTGTCGATATAAACAGCCGTTTCGATTGTCTTCTTAGTGATGACCGCTCTTCGCTTTCTTACACCAAATAATTCATTAGAGATATCGAAAGTTTTGTCTTTGAAATCATTCGATGAAATGAATTCATTAAAAGCCTTTTTCCTGTCGTTTTCGTCTGCAGTGGAAAACTTTTATATAACACCAGAAAAGACAAAACTAAGTTTCGTTTAGTTTACACTATAATTAGTCAGATATTTAATTATATGAGTTCTATATTATAAAAGATTTCATTATATGGTTACTTGATTTGAATTTTCTTCAATAACTGTATCTAGTACATATTAAATTTAAATGACTAGCAAATATATTATTCCAAAGTTAAGAAGAAAAGAGTATTCGTACCGATGAAAGTCAGATCACAAAATTCAGTCTCTGATTGATTGACCCGAACTAAAACATGTGCCATAAGTTGAGGTGAGTCTTCGTTTTCGTAACTATCGATTGGCGCAACCATTTGAGGCTCAGATTTATGTTCGAGATCTGAGTCATGTTTGTCGACTAAATTTCTATTATTCTGTTTCTGCTTTGAATTCAAATCTTTTTGATTTAACTTAACATTGGATTTGATTTCTTGATAATATATGGAGTGGAGCGGACGCACAACAAACGCTCCTTGGCTTTCAGTTATCAACAGAGCGTACTATTAAAACAATGGTCCAAACAATAATTAATTTAAGTACTCTTACTATCCCTTCAAATCTTAATGCTCTAAAACTTTTTCTATTCAATGAATATTTATATTTATTTGATTAGAGACTTAATTTAATATTGAAATAAAATTTAATTAGATGATAAACTTGATAATTATTGATTTGACCAACCATTTTATCACTGTTATGACATCGGGTGACGGCTGCTTTGCCTCTGACCGGGGCTACTATTATTCCGGTATACATACAATTTTGACCAATGGATTCGTTTTCAGTTTGCTTTTGAATTCTTTCCGTTTCTTCAATCGATAGCTTTGTTGTTATAAAGTCATTGTTGGGATAAATGACAACATAGAAAGTTGTGTTCAAGTTTTCCGCTCTAATTGTAATTATATTTTCTGTCGATGAATCCGATCCAACAGAACCGGCAGTTGAATCCCTTCTTATTTTACCAGTTTTTCGACTGATCCGAGGAAACACTATTTCTTCTCTTTCTTCGTTTGAATATCCAGAAGAATGAAATCCTTGTGTGCTTTCACTGGAAAACTTGAAATGAATTAAGCAATGTCAGTTTGAATATGTGATCATTGTATAACATCTGAAGTATTCTTTCTAAAAGCTAAACAAAACCAATACTTTTCTGCCAAAAGTGATTTCAGAATCGGATGAAAAATGTTTCGAATAATAAGTAATAAAAATTGAATTATTTGAGTGATTTATAAAATTTAAAATTGTCAAAACTTACTAAATAAACACCTGCACAAAATGAGCTACAAATCAAGCTAAAATGAAAACACTCTTTAGTTGAATTTTTAAAATAATTTGAGATGCCTAGGGCAATTTTGAATAATTCTATAAATGAATATGAAACTAAAATAAATGACAAATCTATAATCTTTTTCTTCAGCTTGTTAATTATGTTAATCTAAGTTTTTTGCTCAAAATGTGATATTTATGAAAATATAAAATCTAGTAAAGATGCTAAAGACCAGAGATGGCCAATGAAAATTTTCTTAGGGGGTATGGGGAGGGGTATTTTACCAAAAGTCCTGGGGGGATATGAGGTAGGTGGTATTTTCAGTTTACGCGGGGGAAACGAAATACATCCCCCTATTGGCCAGAT
>JAQIWP010001133.1:0-17086 GCA_034695525.1 Euzetes globulus
ATTGTTCATATTTTAAGGCTAAATTTCTAAAATTGGGTTTTTGGCCACCATTGCTGGAAATGGCAATTTTCGAAAGATGGGAAATTCTCTATGTTTTTATGGGGCAATTTTTTTCAAACCTAAAATTTCCCTCAAAGGGATTGATCATCTTGGACCTAGGGGAGAGTGATATTCCTTGTACATTTACTGGTTTGCTGGTTTACATTGCTGAGTCACGCAGTGTCAAAACTGATATTTTGCAAAATTATACAAAATAAATTTTGATGGCGTCTAGTTAAGATTTAACCTGAATCTTGAAATCTTGAAATCAAGCTCAATTTTTAGCCTAAATTTAGCCTAAATTTAACCTTAAATCTTGTGAAATCTTGAACGCTTGCAACCCTAGTTACATGTTAAACTTTCAGTTAATTTTGTGTATAGATATTTAAAATGCAATCTTTCTTCTAATTACAGTTTTTAACAGTTTTGCATTAAATGCTTGAGAACTTATTCACATGTTTTAAATGAAAATAAATGTTTTAGTTTTAGTGTAATTTTATGGTTCATAATAAGAGATTGATTTTAGTGTAGAATGGTCTAAGCATAGCGCTTATTATACAGGATTGTTCATTAAACAGGAATTCATTATAAGAGAATATTTTCAACATGAATGCCTATTGAAGTGGGTTTGGAATCTAAAAGTTGTTCATCTTTATAATTTCCTTTATAGAAAGTTCATTATATATGATGTTCATTATATAGGCATTTCAGTGTATTGTTGAGTTGTGGTATGAAATGACTGTTTCTATGGAAAACAATCGAAACAAAACAAAGTGTGGAAACAATTCCATCATTTCTTCGGCAAAAATGGCTTTTTATACATTATTTTCGCATTCTATCAAAACTTCATATAAAGCAAAATTATTTTCCGAGTCAACGATTTTCTACATTCTGTGCATAATTTCCAATCTTTTGTTGCCATTAGTCGTTATCTACAAAAGTGATGGTTTGTGGAGAAAAATCGAGTTCTATAGGGAACAACCAAACATCAATTTCAAACATGACCTCATCCTTATGTTACAATTGAAGGATTCTTATCAAGGTTTCAAATTCTGGAGTACTTATCCTCATCTGAATAAGGCCTTTCGCTCCAATCAAATCAGTGTTCCCTTTATAACTGTAAGTCTTATATATCTTTATATTCAAGAGCATCAGTACCAAAACCACCCAGCTCATTTTGTTTTAGTCCACATGTTGTGAGCTTTTCATTGTGGAAATGGGGGAAGGGGTTGGGAGGGTTCCTTTTTTTAGTTTTTACTATAAAAGTCATTTCAATAGAACAGAGAAATTGATTCAAATTCTGACGGAAAATATGACGAACTGAGCATCAATTTGAAAGTTCCTATCGATCCCAACGATGAGGTGATCGGCACTCAAATCATTCTCTTTTTCGATTTTAACTTAAAGGTAAAATTTAAAAATTATCGATCATTTGGTTATCATTTTTAAATAATCAAAATTAAATTCGGGGCCGAAAATAATTGTTTTGAAATTGTCTTTTGTTTTCAGACTAAGATTGAGCTTCAAATGTCAAGTTTGTTAAATATTGAGTACAATTCGCCAAAAGCCGGAAATGGTGTTCGAGTGGTCGCAGACATCAAATTCATTCAAAAAGAGCCTTTCATTTACAGAAAGCGTTATTTTGAATTCAATGATAATATAATGGAATCCCAAGAATTCTTCATCGAAGATATTATTGGGACGTCTGTCAGAAGAAACTGTAAGAAACTGAGAATATTTGTCAAAAATATTTTCCAATTCGTAATTCTTTGCAATTATTTCAGTTTCAACTTCTTTGGAATCCAATACTTATTACAAATGGTATCCACAAAGAGATAACTCAACACATTTCGAAATCGATGTCAACATAGGATACACCGAACAAATGCTATTCTATAGACCCGGCTTCTGGTATCTCATCAAATGGGCTTTCATTCAATACCTTTCAATTTATTTCATTCTTTATTATATTATTAAGAAAATACTTTTGTTTGTATTCGAAAATAGACTTTTGAATTGCATTCAAACCAAACCATTGATCGATAAAAATGATTAAAAACTTAATTTATTTGATTTATTAATTGGAAGTTATTTTGTAGTAAATTTCAAAATATTTCTTTTATTTAAAGGTCAAAGTAATTGTGATAAGAGATCCATTATCTAATTCTTAAGAAACTCCTCGAAGGCCGCCTCATCTGACTGTTCGGCTTCGATAACAATCTCTTCAATAGAAGTCGTCCTTTGATTTGTTTCAGTCGATTCTTTTCTTTCAATCTTTCCGTGAGTTTTATAGCGATTCAGTTCTTCTTCGAAAGCCATTTGAAAGGCTTCCTGTCTTTCTTTGAGAATATGTTGTCGTTGTCTTTCAAACTGTTGAACTCTATTTGTGTGTTCAACTGAGAGTCTGAGCCTCAGTCCTTCCAATTCAGTGTCTTTAGTGCTTTTGTAGACTTGGATCTTATAGTTTTGATCTAATTTTAATTTATTGAATTCTTCCACTTCTTTGATATCTTCCAAATTCGTCAAAATCTGTTCGATTTGCAGAAAATATTTTTTACTTTCGAGCAAATCTTTTTCAATCAAATCGATTGATTCAACGATTTGTGGCAAAGAAGACAATTGATTCAACAATTCATTCATAGAAACATCCAATTTGGTGGACATTTTATCGGTGTCTGCGATGGCTTTTGCGACCTCTTCAGCCTTTTTGGCATTAATTTCATTAATTTCGTGCATTTGCTGCCATTGAGTTTGATATCTGAGTAGAAGATCCGATCCGGCGCTCACATTAACTTTAGACTTATGGACATTCCTATAAAGACCTAATTTAGTTCTGAGCTCGTCTTTGGCTTCAGCACTAATAGCCAGTCCTCTAATACTAAAAGTTAAAATTCAATGATTTTGTGTCTAAATAATGAGCTATACCTCGAAGTCAAGTCGTTTTGGACGGTTTGGAGCTTTTCTTTCAAGTTCTCCAACATTTTAAGGCCTAAAAAGTCGGAAAATTGCGATTAAGTCTCAAATAACTATAATTTGTATTTTATTCAATTAATACCAAAAAAAGTGTTTAATAATTAGAATTTTGTGATTATATTAAAAATGATTAACAAATACATTGAATAAATCAAAATATATTTCAAAATCAATTTTTTGGCAAAAAATGGAAGAGCTCTGGTATTATGGCTGAGATTCTTGTCATTTGTATCAATGTTTGTATGAATATAGAAAACTATTCAAAAATTAAAATATATATAAAATCACAATTTCTTTATAAAATGTAATTTTTTTGTTAAAATTAAGATAAAATTTCAATGAAAATATAAGAAAGAGCTGCCAATCATAAGAGATTAGTTGTGATCAGAGAATCGGACAATTAATTTGTTTGGAAGCATTACAAACAGATTTTTATAGAGTTTTGCCATTGGAAGTGATTAGAAGAAGAAATTGCAATCAATTGTAGGTAAAAATCAGGTGATTAAAGTCCCAAACCCTTTGTGGACACGAATTCAGAATATAAGTCAATTCGGTTGTAAACAAAATCACTTAAAACTTAAGGAACTTATTCTAAACAAAAATTCATTTCTAAAAGTGATTCGAAATATTGATAAATATTTTGGTAAAATAGACTAAAATCGATTGAAGAGAATAAATAAAGAACCGAAACCATGAAAATGCAAAACCAAATAAATTATGAGAAATCAAAACAATTGATTAAATGAAAAAAATGTATGAATGTGTGCAAAATGTGGACAAAAATGAGAGACAATCAACAAATTTAGAACAAAACGATTAGACATCAGATTCGGTGGCAT
This sequence comes from Euzetes globulus, assembly GCA_034695525.1. Taxonomy (NCBI): domain Eukaryota; kingdom Metazoa; phylum Arthropoda; class Arachnida; order Sarcoptiformes; family Euzetidae; genus Euzetes; species Euzetes globulus. Next base: position 3,852 of record JAQIWP010001133.1, read on the forward strand.
TTCGGTTGTTATTCAGAGGATTGTCTTCAAGTAAATGGTTATTTTGATGGACATTGGCCTCGACTCTGACATGAGATCCGCCGTCTTCTACTCTGTGATCATAGTTTTCATTAATAGTTCCAACGTTTCCATTGGAAGAATGTCTTCGAACTGTCAAATAGGTGAGTGGAATGAGTTTTCCGTCAGTCTGGTCGTCATCGACGGTGTATTGAAGTTTGAGGTGTTCTTCGTGGGGCTCAACGAACACATAAGTGTCAGACTTTCGCTTCCGATTCCAGAGCCGTAAAAGCAGTTTAACTATCGTTAATATTATGGCGATTATCAAAACCGTGAAGAAGATAATCGGTATAATGAGTGGCGCCGATGGACTGGACGAATAGTTCACCACATCTGAAGAGTAAGGAGTCGAACCGCTCGCATCCATTACAATCGGATCAATTAGAAGACACTTTGACAGACAATTGCATTCAATTTCAAGTTTTGCGCAAAACTTTTCGATTTATTGTTTTAATTGAATTATTCATAAAATACTCGTTTTATTCAATTTAAATGATTTTTCAATATTTGAGTCAATTATTTGCCTTTCGATTAAAATGACTCTAATTTTTCATTATTTCAATTCATAATTACTTACACTTTCTGGCGATTAAATGATAGCTTTTTGGTATCGATTTTCAGATATTAATTACAAAACAAATTATATTAAATGACATAAAATGGTTTGAATTGTAATTTTCGGTCATTAAGTGATTCATGAAATAAATATTTAGGTTTCACTCAATCATAAAATGAAAACTTTTGTGGCATTCAATTGAAACCATATTATTATCGCTTATTATTTTTCTTTGATTACTTAATGCATAGTCAGGGCCCGTATCTGTTGAATCCAAATTTGGAGTCATGTATTAAAAAGAAAACATTTTCGTTTTAAAAGTCTGTTCACAATAGAGTTGAGATTTACAGGTATTTAAACATTAAAAACATGAACTTTAAAATTTTTTAAAAAGTAATGATTCATTTGTTTTGAGTCATTTTGTGCTTCATTTCTGGCATTAATTTGAATAAAATTGGCGGTATGACATTCACTAATTTATGCCCTTTCATCTGTTCCTCTGACTGTCACGTGTTTGCAATTGTTGATGCTGAAATAACCTGATAAAAATCAATTTCTATTTCAATAGTTAACTGGAAAATCGGATTATTACCGATCGTTGAAAATCGAGGAACTCTGATATTAGGGCTGATCGGAGTCAACAAAAGTAACCCTTTCCTCAAAACTAAAATCATTTCAATTCTGAGTCATTTAAAGACCAAATCAAACTTCTTTGAAGATTCAATTCAAGCCATAATTTAATGTCATTTATTCTAAAATTAATCAATAATTTAGTTTCAAATCACTATCGAAACCAAATTGTTTGGCGAAGAATATCATCGAAAATGTCATTATCTGCAGATGAGATCTCCCGCTATAGCCGTCAAATGCTTTTGCCAGAAATCGGCAAAAGCGGACAATTATCTCTCAAGTCATCATCTGTTCTTGTGGTTGGCTGTGGAGGACTCGGATGTCCGGCCAGTCTATATCTGACGGCTTCTGGCATCGGACGAATAGGTTTAGTAGACAACGATTCGGTAGAAAAGAGTAATCTTCACCGACAAGTGCTTCACAGCGAGGCTCGAATCGGAAGACCGAAAACGGAATCAGCGGTCGAATCGTTGAAAGCCATTAATTCCAATGTAGTCTTAGAGCCCATCGAATGCCGACTCAATCGAAACAACGCTTCGGACATAATATCCAAATACGATATAATAATCGACGGAACAGATAATCCAATTACTAGATATCTGTTGAGCGATGTCTGTGTTCTAAATAAAAAGCCTTTAGTCTCGGGATCTGCTCTAAGATTTGACGGACAGTTGACTGTTTATAACTATGACTCAGAGACTCCCTGCTATCGCTGTCTATTCCCGACTCCTCCACCGGCGGGAACAGTCACTAATTGTAGTGATGGCGGCGTTTTAGGTGTCATTCCTGGTATTATTGGACAAATGCAGGCCTTAGAGACCATTAAGATAGCTTTGGGTCGGAGGCCGACATACGCGGGACAAATGCTACTCTTCAACGGAATGGACGGATCCTTCAAAACTGTCAAAATTCGCGGCAAACGTCAGGACTGCATAAGTTGTGGTCCCAACAAAACCATTGGTCCCAAACTTATCAATTACGAAGAATTTTGTGGCATTCAATGCACTCAAACGACTTCCCTTAAGATTCTGGAACCGGAAGAGAGAATGACTAACCAAGAATATAAAACACTGTATTTAGATTCAAATGTCGAACATTTACTGATTGACGTTCGCCCAAGACTTCAGGCGGACATCACTAAACTGGGGAATGCCATAAGCATCCCATTAGAAGAATTACAAAAAGATAATGGAATTGATTTAATAGAAGACCTAATCGGTAAACAATTGAATAGAAATAAAAGTACTGTAAACGTAGTAATGATGTGTAGAAGAGGTAATGCCTCACAAAAGGCGGTCAGACTCTTAAAAACTAAAATAAAAGGCAATAACATTATCATAAAAGATATAATTGGGGGACTCGAAGAGTGGGTCAAAGATATTGACCCCACTTTCCCCATGTATTGAAAATGGAAAATAAAGATTAATTTGTATTTGTATTTGTGGCCAACAAATTGTTCAGTTTTTCCTCCAATTCCTTGACTTTGTTGTTGAGATCATTCCTTTCGTTGAGCAAATAATCAGCAAAAAACGACTCTTGAGTACTGTTGATGTCCAGTGATTCGTGATATCGCATCTGAGCGATGGCTAGCTTTTTTCGGTGGCCATAACTAGTTATTCCTAATCTTTGAAAGTCTGCGTCTGTAAGAGTAAGGAATTGGTAGAAATCGATGTCATTTTCTTCGAATAGATCCAAATATTGGATTAGATCGACTCGAGTAAACAAATGGAATAAACTCTTCGGCATCGGACTAGTTATGCACTCGACTGACGACTTCTTTCGAGAACCGATGCTTTTGCGACGAGGCTTTGGCGCAGAGATAATGGCCGACTGACACTTCACTGACATCTCAGATGCGGACTGGGCCGATGAGCATGATGAGGACAGCATTGAGCTCTCCGTACTACTACTACAGGCTAGAGTCAAGTCTTGTGTTGAACTGTATTCAGTGGAGGCTAAACTCTCGTTGGAACCATTCGATTGGAAATCCTCTTTAAGTTGTTTGAGGATAGTCTTACTGGAACGCATAAAAGCCGACAAACTGGAGAACGCATTCTTTTGGTACGGATTGTAGATTTCATCTTTTGGGCTCTTGTTTGGAGTGACGGCACAGCTTCGCAACATATTGACGGGCGAGGGTGCTGGAGTGGGTGCATTAAAAGGCCTCCCTTTCAACTCATAGCCTTCAGACTTGAAAAGCAAATTTTTGATGAGTTTGTTATTTCCGTGACCGCAGTTTTTGGCATATTTGTAGGCATCATTTCCCGACAGATCTTTACAGTTTTTGTCCGCCTTTCCATAATTGATAAGAACATCGAGACACCGGGTGTGCCCATTGCTTGCGGCCAACATAAGGGCAGTCCTACCCTGCCAGTCTCGGTAGTCAACATAACAGCCATATCGAATGAGAAGTCTAATGACGTTGAAGTGGCCATAGTTTGCGGCGTACATCACTGGTGTCCACCCCGATGCGTTCACTTTGTTCACATCTCTTAACATTATATATAGATTGAGGTAATAAAAGGGCAGAAATCAGTGAAAAATAACTTACTCGGTATTATTTTTGAGGATGTCGTCAGCGGCGCCGTACGCCCCCAGACTGCTCGCCGACACCAAATCCATCGTTTCCGACGTTTGTTGACTGCTTTTCGACATTTGTTTCAAATAAATATAAAATCTAAAGATATATCAAACTACCCTGCTGTATATCACTGTATATATAAAACTAAATCTAATTAAAAATAAAAATGAAAAACTAATAAAATCTTCGATCGAAATGAAAGTACAAAACGATAAATGAAATTAATATAAAAATGAACGAAACATCAGAAACAATGTCTTAATCAAAAGTCGTCTTTATTCTGATCAATGAGAAACATTTGCACATCTCTTTTATCAACTTTTTTGTATAAAATTTTTGGAAATTTATCGTCAGTTCGAGTCATTTCATTGGATAGGATGTGACAGCTATAGCACAGGTCAGTCGACCCACAGTTTGAATTTGTGTTTGAGTTGGAATTGTTGGACAGAATTTGAGTCAAATTCAAGGCTTCAAAAGCAGAACCTTTGGGTCGCTCTGATGTGTCGATTGGGCTCTAATTAAGTAATCATTGAATTAAAAATTGAGTCTAATGTGAATGCAATTGACTTACGTTACAAACAATGCACTTCTGAGGACTCTTATCATCGGTGGCCTCCAATTTGTTTCCAGTTTTAAAAATCGTGTAAACAGTTGACGGAAACTCTGTTTGGAGTCCATTCACAAATGACTCAGTCATTCGTTGAATACTAGATTTAAGTCCAGTGTTTGTGACCAAACTTTTGGTTACAATGAACTCAATTTTCCTCATAATTGCATAAAATGCTGTCTCTTTTGCAGTGAATTCTCTCATTGGCCTCAATATTAGGACTTCATTTCGTTGGTCAGTAAACCCCTTGAAATTACAACTGTGTTAGTTGACAATCATCTTACTCTGGAGTTTAATCGGTATGAAGTTCTAATCTAGCTTGTTTCCACAATTCAATCCAGTTGTTACCTCCATGCTATTACCATGCTATTATAAAATCATGCTAATACCATGCTGTATTATCCTTTCATTTATTAAAATAGCTGACAAAAAAGATGTCTAACAGGGACAAACTACCCCTCCCTCTAAATTGCCAACCATGAACATTTTGATGTTGCAAATGACTAATTTAAAAAAATATTTCAGTAGTTTTTTCTACTGTCAAGGGACTATTTTGACTATAAATCACTTTATTTGCATGATTATGTTCACATTTAGATCGGTCTCCAAATCAGAAGGACATTCCGTTTAAACAGTTAACGACATACCGATTCTGAAGGCAATTGAATCCCTTTTCCAATGGATATATCGCTTATCATATTGACCGCCAAATTGGAAGCATTGTTTCCGAAGAATATTCTGTCAAAGCCTTCATTTATGGCGATATCACAAATCAGTCGACAACTAAATTACAGACAATTGGACGGAATTATCAGGAAAATAACTTTTGGGTCAAATACCGCATCCGTTTCAGAAATTCCTGCTTCGATGTCAAAGACTTAATACTGGAAAACGATTCCATGAAATCATTTTGACATTCGATTGAAGTCTGATTTCGATATGAAGACTGATTGATATTCGCATAGAAATCACTGCCATTTTGTCGATAAGACATTTCAATAAAAGACACGAAACAATTCCATCCGGTTTTGACCATAAGTTCTTTTATATTCTTGAGTATCGATTCTTTATATTCAACGGATTCCTCACTTAAAATACTTTCTGTTTTTAGTGGAACATCAAAATTGAAACCAAAATAAGACATAAGAATTAAAGATACCTTCGATATAAACAATGGATGGAATGAACCGCAATCTCTTGTGTTGAACTTCATTGAGACCATCCATAATCATATCAATCATTGCGGAAGAGTTGATTCCACCCGAGTATGCGATTAGGACTCGATTACCCGTTTGAATAGTCTTTGATTTACCGATAGTCGCCCGGAACTTATGGCAACAGTACTCGTATAGACATTGGCGACAAAAGACATCTTTTCGTTGCAATAAAACGAATCCATTATTTATATTACATTTTTTGCATTTGATTAAACCGTTTTCACTGTTTTGAATCAAATAAAATTATATATCTATCTATAGATTAATTAATTTTAATCACAAACCATTTCAATCGCTGTAAAAATCTTTCATAAATATTATCTCTTTTTGGATAATTGTCTAAATTGTCACACATTTTGTTTATTGTCTACAAAATTGGTTTAAAATTTAAATGACAGAACAATAATTGGGATATCGAGTAAACATGTGCTCAACACGTGATCTCCAATCAGATGTTTGTTTAGATTTGAACACAAAAATCAAAACCCAATAAAAGTGAAAATGTTTGCATTTATTTTCATAAAAATTGAGTGCATATTAAATATATGAAAAATATGGTTAAAATACAATATATTTCGATATAAAACCATTAAAACCGAAATTTAATATTTCATGAATAAAGAGTAAATATATATTTCGGAGACTTTTGTGTTATTTATCAAACTTTTGGCAAAATTACTATAAAGTCAACAAAAGTTTTTCGAATTCTTCCTCAGAGTAGGGTCTGTGAGCCTCGACATCCCATTGGCGTACGTTCTCCAAGACTTTTGTCAAATAGTCCGACCATTGCATACAAGTTTCTTTGGTGTCGGCGCTCATCAGTAATCTGTCGATTAAATGAATTAAGAAAACATTTAAAACATTAGCACTGACTTAATGGGACGACTTCGGGGAATAGAACCGCCTTTCGTGAAGATATTCTTAGAACTGTTGGTATTGTCTGTTGTAATGATGGCGATTGTGTTACGACGCAAACAAATGTGACTTAAATGCGACGGAATCGACGAAATCTTAGGGTTAATACAGTTTTTCAAATCAATGACAACGAGGGCCGAAGTCTTCGTTACGTCTTCAGGGAAGCGCCAAAATGCCAGACGTGTACCACTCAGTACAACCCAACGCATATTCCAATAACCAGCGCTGTCGTGAATATCGAAGAAGCCTTCCTTATTGAAAGGGTGATCAATAGCCAGCTTTGACTCCAGTTTCAGTGTTCCCTCGAGTGGACAGTTTAGGTCAAAGTTTTCCAAACGGAAACCATTTTTGTGGTAATTTTTCAAATTAATATTTACGGCTCCGACTAATCTAAAACTAGTGCTCATCACAGCGTTAGGCCCTCCCGGACTTCTGACAGTTGGCGACTTCATTGTCGACTTAGTCTTCTTCGGTGTTCTCTTTATGTGATATTTAAGGTCGTGGGACAGTTGCTCTTTGGTCGCTACCAATTGGTAGATATGGACAACAATTGTGAAATCACCCGAAAGTTCATTCAGATCTCGGAATCCAAACTCGAATTCCAAAAAACCATTTTTGATGTCGTCTTTTGTGTTCAACAGATTAGTCGGGAAAACATTGGACCCGTTATTAACCAAACAAATGAAGTGATGCACTACTGGAACTGAACCACCCTTTAATCAATCAAGTCTTAGAATCAGTTGACTTACCATTTCCTTTGGCGTTCTCCACAATAAAATCTCCTTTCATTTGTAATTTGAAATCGGAAAGAGTGAGCAGACCTTTGGATGCTTTGGGTTCTGGCTTTTTATCAATCAATTTAACTTTCAAGCGTTGAATTTCATTGAGATAAGCGATCCTTCGCTGACCTAATCTCAAAAACAATTCAAAAATTAATATAAAATAAAAACTGTTTGGCTATAATAGACAGACCCGACAATAGGAGAATCTTTTCTGCCTCTACCCGTTCCTTAGAGCCCTTGAACTCATCTCTTTCTAAACATAGATTGAGAGCCTGACTGGCCTGACCAGCGATTCGGTTCGTCTCTTCAACTTTATCTTTGAAATCATCAATTTGTTGTTGAAGTCGTAGATTCCTTTCCGCCAAATCCTTGTCATTCAAAGTTTGGATAATATTAGTTTTCAAGACAACGTTCTGTACGGAAGGGGTCGTATTTTGACTCGACTTTTCTTTCCTGTAAAAACTAATAGTTCGCAATGGAGTGGTATTGGTTTGAATGGATGGTTGGTAAGAACGCGGAGGTTTTTCTATTGGATTCACATCCGACTCGTATGTCTGAGGGCAAAGTTCTTGGGGCTGTGCGAACAACTCCGGGTACAAACGATTTTTGGTGGGACTCTCAGATTCGATATTTAGCTTCTTATCATTCATTAATTTTGGATCACTTTTTAGGGAATCGATGCCATAATTGATGTTATCGTCAAAGGAGTCATCAAAGGACCGTTCATTTGGATAGTTCTCAATATCTTGAAAGGCTTCGCAAACTGTTTGTTGAGCCTCTTCGTCGTCAACTGACTCGTACGACTCATTCTGTTCTTCTGGTTGTTCTTCGGCTTTTTGATAGACATTTTCCGAACGATTTGGTTTAAGCGGACGTTTCAATGACTCGATTTCTTTTTGTCTTTCATTCAATTCCTTTTTGTAAGCGTTTGCTGTCGTCGTATCAGAATTTAATAACTTTTCCTCAAATTGTTGTCTTCTGACCAAAATATTGTTGGCGACCATTGTCTTCGTTTGAATCATATTTTCGTTACTTTTCTGTCTTTTAATAACGGTTTCATCAGAGATGACATTTGAAGTGATTGGTCTGTTATTTGCCATCAGATCATTGGGACTGAAAACGGGTTCAACCACTTGCAGGGCATTTCTCTTTCTGAAGTACTGTTTGCTTTTGGCCTCGTTTTCGGCTTCAATGGCTTTTTCAAACAACTTTGCCTTCGCTTTAAGGGTTAACATTTCAGGTCTGTCCACTTTGTCTTCTGATTTGCAATTCTGTTCGAATTGTTTCCGAACGGCCGACACATTAGTTGAACCATTAATTACCGGTAATTCCTTTTTATTGTCAATTGAATTGTAAATGGATTTCGGTCTGACTAATGGTTCGGTCTTTTGAAACCCGAATTGAGACAATTTCTCTTTCAAATCGCTTTGAAGGTCTTTCTTGACCGGCGATACACTGATCGGTGTTTGAATCAGTTTTGAAGACAAATTCTCAGAACTTTTGGTCTTCTTCTTAACTGGAGATCCACTGATAGCACTTCTGCCATCATTTTTGATTTCTTTGCAGTGATTTATGGTTTCGACAGTCCTTTGAATAGTGGGTCCCTTTGTTGGCGATCGGCATTCAGTACCAGTTTTCAGGCAATTGGTCTCAACAACTATTGGAAGTGTTTCCTCCGAATTATTCAGATCTGGTTGAAGAGCTTCGGATGTATCGTAATTCCGTGCAATTTGATTAAGTCGGTCATTTAGAAGTCGCTTCTTGGGTACCGATTCCAAAGGAGTGGTAACCGTTTGTCGGATACTTTTGGTCGGACTTCTCCTGAATTCATTTGTCGGTTGCTTTTCATTTGGATGACTGTCATCGATGTAATCGATATTCTCGGAGTCTTCAAAGTTGTAGGTCCGGGCGATTGAGTTGAGTCTTTGATTTAGTGGAACTCTCTTCCGATTGGGTGATAGTTTGGACAGATTTTCAAACAATTGTTTGGACGTCGAGTCGACTATCGATTCGTTTTGGCTTTCATTGAGTTTTATATTATTTTGGTTATCGTTTACCAAAACATCGCTTTTCAGTGAACTCTGGCTATGATTTGAGGACAGATTGGAAGACAATTCAAAGCAATCATTTGTCTCGTCGTTTAACAACTTCTGTCTCTCTTGAGTTCGTTTAATAATATTCTATTCAAAAGTTTATATCAATTTGATGTCAATTCAATCAGAATTCAAAGGAAGACAAACCTCTGTAAATGAGTCCAATTCCTCATATTCTCCACTCATTTTGAACACAAATTTAAAGCTTTTTAATCAAATTAATAAATGAATTGAACTTCAAATTAATTTTAAGTAAAAATATAATCAAAATAAAGGCATTGAAGAGATGTGTAAATGAAGTGTACTTTCGAGTGAAAGCTGTTTCAAACTTTTGAACATTTAGTCTGTCGTCTGATTGGCTGACAGTTTAAAAGTGTTGGCAAACATCCAATCAATGGGACGACAGTTGTATTGAATGGCAAAGCGGTTGCAAACAGGCGTTCACTCTATATATTTGTCATTCATAGTAAACATTTTTATGAATGAACCATCCGATTGCAAAACTCAAATGTCAAAACAATTTCAGTGATGGTATCGTCTGGTCTTTACCACAGTTTAAGTTCGGGCGCTTTGGCCGCCGGCGCCACTCTCTTCGGTAAATTAGCGATGTCTCCGTCCATTTGCGGACATTTTCTCAATCTAAGAGAACACTCGTATTCATGGCATTCATTGGACACTAATTCAGTGGTTCGTCCATTCAATTGAAGTCTTGTCGCTTATAAACAATTTTGAACTTAAATTAATGAACAGATTGTTAACAGCTATAGAATAGTGATGTTTGGACTAATGATAGTCACAAATGCCTTAATGTGGACCCAATTCACGAAAGCTCTCAATCGGTACACAAATTCATTGCACGTAATAGTAGTGAACACTTCGACCAACTTTTTCGTCGCTGTAATTATCTTTTTATTTATATTAATCAATACATTATTTTTCTATGACTTTTGATCAATAGTTCAGTCAAATGCAGGCTTTTTCAAAATTAAATGGTTTAAAAATTGGACCCATTCTAATTAGAATTTATTGCAAGGTTTACTTAAAGTTTGTGAACTTGATCATTCAGAATGTTTCTTATTTTTGTTAAAATTCATTATTTCTCGGATTCATTGCTTTTCAAAGGACCTTACAACCTTACAAGGTCCACAAAAAAACAAAACTCTTATTGAAATGTTAGGAATCTCTTTAATTATATTTTCATTATTTCTTATATTTATTATTAAAAGTTTTTAATTAAATAATTTTCTCGATTTTTAGGCAATTTTCGGTAAATTATTCTTTTACGAGAAATTATCGCCCATTTGGTGGATCGGTTCCATTCTTATAGTGAGTGGTCTGTTCCTTATGAAGACATCAAATTCTATTCAAATTGAAAATAAAAATAAATAAAACGGTTTTATAGAGAAAATTTTTTTTGTGAATTAATAAATAACTGGAGTTTCGGTCAAATTCCACTCTATTTTTGTAACATTTTTTCTTCGAAGCCATTAAATCACATGAATTTCAAGTTATTATTAAATTTTTAGGATTTCATTTACGACACTTCAAAGTGAGCTCAAATAATATTGATCTCTTTGAGGGACCGCCTTATGTCACTCATATGACTCCCAATTTCTGTGATTGACCATCCAAAGTGTATCCATGTAAACTATTAAGTGCTGGTAAGTTGAATATAATTGAGTTTAGTGACCACTTTATGTACAATTTTCAATCAAATGGTCGTTTTTATCAAATTTTGCTTTTTTTTCTTTACTTGGATAACATTTTGACCCAAACGCACAGCATATGACTGAATAATCCAAATATCACTTAATAGGGGTTCTTCTTTGTGAAGATTGTCCCATTCAATCATTTTTACATATTCTGAATCTGCAAATTGATTAAAATCGGCCAGGATAATTTTTATTGGCCAATTGCTTCAATTTGTCATGACCAAAAGTGTTATACAGACAATATAAGACAATATTTTAAAGGCTTATTTTATACTTTAGTATTTTTGGCCATGGCAAATTCGGGTTTAGTTGCGACCATTGGCAAAATGAAAAATTTATCCTGGCCGATTTTTGTCAATTTACAGATTTAGAATATGTCAAATTTGTTCAAATCGAACGATCTTCACAAAGAAGAACCCCTATTTAGTAATCTATTAATTAATTAAATATTGCTTTTCCAGAATCAGTTCTAAACTTATTATTCATTGAATGCTTATTTGAAAGTTATTTCCATTCACTTTTCGCATTAATCCGTAAAAACCTGTTCATTGAAATCCATATTTCCATTCTTAATAGAAAATATTAGATGAGAGACCAAGCCAATTCAATTAATTTTTATATATTCTAAATCTGCTAATTGAGTAGAATTGATCAGTTTAACTTTTATCTGCCAATGGTCACAATTAAACCCGATATTGGCATGGTCAAAATGCGATATAAGACAAGATTTTTAAGATGCATTTGATATTTTAGTAAGATTTATATAAAGTTAAGATGGTTTAGAACTATCAATGAATGAACTTGCTTACTGAAATTCATATCTCAAAAGAAGTGATTCACACGAAATAGACAATTCATTTATTTTTCATAGAATTTGCAAAATTAATTGAACATAACACCTTTTAATATGTGTATTTCAGTAAACAAGTTCATTAATTAATAGTTTTAATGAATCTTAACTTTATTTAGTGGCGCTCTTCTATTGTGATTTGATTCCATTTCTTGGAAATTTTTGTTTCCGCATCAGATATAAGACTGACCCTGGTTTAGTCGCATCAGATCCTGTGAAGACTATCTAATATCGATTAAATTTTAGTTTCTTTTTTTTCAATAAAATAAATTTCAAAGATTTAAGTTTAAAAATAGTTTTCGAAAGGAATTTAATAAAACATATTTTAGTCGACAATCTATTATTTGTGAATCGACTAAAATTGAGTCAATTCATAGAAATTGAGTTATAAATGCAATTCAGAAATGTTTTATAAACTTTAATTCAATTTTCGAAGTAAATCGACTTATTTTAAGAATTTTCATTCAATGTGTATCTCAAGAGTCAAAGTTCTTCTTTTAGGCTTCGCTTAAGATAAATATTTGAGGATAGGGCACATGACTTGACCTAACTTTTGGAAATTCATAGGAACACGAAATGATAAAACGTTAAACGTTCAAAAATGTCAGCCTATCAGAGGATAAGTCCTCAGTCAATGTCAAACATACACCTGAATTGCAACAAATGTCAAATTGTTTCGCAATTCTTAATTTCCCATCAAACTAATGACATAGTCAAGGACAAACTAGTTTTCCTCATATTCATTTTTTTCATAACGGACGCAAATTGACTCTCATCAAACTTTTTGAATTGTTTAGCAAGGTCTGGAATCTAAGCTGTCTAAATCAGACAAAAGCTATCTTGACAAAATGTTGGATAGGTTTTACTCATTATTCATACAATAAAATTGCAGGTGCAAATCTTGAAGAAAATATTCAAAAAGAATTGAAATGATTAAGCTACAAATTATTGAATTATTGGGGGGAACTTACCAATAATTAAATTTCATCTGATTGAATTTAGATAAACATCTTATTTCGTAGTCCCTCCTCTTGTTGTTTGGTAATTACTAATCATCATAGTCTTGAAAGGAATAGTTAGCCAATTGAGCTTATGTATGTCTGGCATAAAATAAAATTGTAATGTACCTGCGAGTGGCCATACATTTAGACCATTATAAATTAAAATGAATCTAAGACAATTCAAATAAAGCACAAAATTAAATTTAAAAGTATTCACATTCACCAAATTTTCGT
>JAQIWP010001134.1:0-17077 GCA_034695525.1 Euzetes globulus
AATACTTGGAAATTAATTAAGGTTAAAATAAAATCAAAAATATGTTAAATATCATTAATAATTCGACTTTCTTTACACTTATTTGGCCCAACGAGTAGTTTGCCACCAAAAATAGAAGAATCGGTGACCATCAGCCCGGGTCAGTTTTTGAGGCCGCGGACATTACGAGCGGCACTGAGGGTCAAAACCGCCAAATCTGTAACACAATCTAGAAGTGCAGAGCATACGACGAACCGATGTGCGGGCGCTTTATCTGTTAGATTTCTGGTAGTTTTGAGCAGATTCTCGTCCAGCAGTGATTGAAAACTGCACAGAGTTTGCATACATCCAAAGCCGCTAATAGCTATAGAACTGTACACAAATCTTGCACACATCCGAAACCATTTGATGTAAATGCCCAGACTTACAGACAGTGCTAATAGCGTACATTGCAAGCCAGAGCAGGCAGACGTTAGACAGCCGCTTTAAGCAAACCATTTTTAGCAAACACTGATAAGTTCGCGCAAACATGTAAACAACAAGTCACTGACAGTTATAAACTAGTGCGCAACACTTGCATTCAGCCACAAGCGTCGACATAAAGGCGCAAACAGTTACGCAAAGCGTATAGCGCGTTCAGCGAACCAAACTGCGCTGACATAAGCTAGCCGTGTGGGGCAAACGATTACTTTAGCGGACGCTTAAAGCCCAACAGCCATCGGAAACAGCCAAAGCCGACAACGCAAAGCCGCATTATTTATAATTTTATGATATTTTATAACATTTAAAGACCTACCACTAACACAACCAGGTTTTAAATAGGGGCGATAAAGCTGAAAAATGTGTCGATAACCCATTTCCATAAAAAAGCAAAGAAAGGCAGTCTAAAAGGGTGCATTAGCAATAATTTTTTGCCTAAAGTTATCCGATGCTTTAGGATAATTTGCAGTTATTATTGCCACGAAACTATCCAAATACGGTGATTTTTCAATTTTGACGATGCGATTTTTAATATTTATTATAATAATTTTCTGGCCCTTTGACAGTTGCAGCGGCTCAATTCCAGTTGGAAAATTAAATTTTGTTTGTTGTTTAGGTTTTTTTCCGAACCTAAAATAAAATTTAAGAAATTCTGAAAATTTTTGGAAATTTTTGATTATTTTTTAAAATAAAAAATATTAGTAATGAATAAAAAAATCATAAAAAATAAATTTAAAAACTTATATGGGGTGAAAATCAAGTTTGGCTACCTTTAAGCCTTGTCTATGGGTATAGAATACAGAGAAATCCGTTTATTCTAAAATTCCAAAAATTAATTATTTAAAAACAAACGATACCCCTGTCTTTATTTTTTATATTTGAAATTCTTTTTTAATGCTCTAAAATACTGCACGATCAAAATAATCCCATTCAGACGTTCAAGGGATTAAATCTGTATGTAAACTATAGGTCACAGTACAGTCTATGCCGTTTATATTTAGACTCAACTATGAAAACTAATATCTGAAAAACTAAAGTTAACTATTTTAAGCAAGCCAAAAATAATCTAAAATATTAAACCGAAAAATGTTATAATTCCCCTGATTAAAAACTGAAAAAACGGTATTCCTTTACTAATCCTTTTATGGAAAGTTGATTTAAATAATAAAAAAAAATGAAAAAAAATTAATATATAAAAATTTAAGAAAAAAAATTAGGTTTTCTTATACTTTTCCATTCTCTATGGGGATTGAGTACAGTCAACACCGTTTATACACAAATTTCAAAAATTAATTACAAAAAAACGAGCGCGCTGTCCATTTTATTTGATATTTCAAATCCTTTTTTCATGCTCTTAAATATTTTATAATAAAAAATATTACATTCAACCGTTAAAAGGGCAAAATTTTGAATTATCCAATAGGTCACAATACAGTCTAGGCCAATTATCCTTAATATTAAATTTTTAGTATCTATAATAATTACGATTTCAGTAAAAACTAACTAAACTATTCGGAATAAGCAAGAAGTACTCTAAAACTTAACTAAATAAAATTTGTTATTATACCCCTTATGGAAAAAATTAAGAAAATAGATATTCCCCTATACTATTAAGAATATTAATGAAATAAGCTCTTACAATAAAAGTCAATTTAACTAAACAAAAAAATTTCAAAAAAAAATTCTAAAATTCATTTTTCAAAACCATTATAATATCTTAATTTTTAAAAATTAAAATAACACTAATTCCATTAATTAAAAGAATAAAAAGGATATTAAGGGGATATTACAATTAAATCTTAAGGCTAATGAAAAGTAAAATTATCGATTAAAGTAAATAGCAAATAAAGTGGGATCTCAATCAAATTTTCGAAACAAATGCTGTATTAGGTCTTGATAGGTGTACGGTAGACTTTGTTTCACTTTCATTGTGATAAATCTTCGCAAACTGCCAAATGCTATCCCTTGGGCCGCGTGTCTAAGAACCCAAATCTTTCGTTTCTCGGTAAGGTTCTCGATCCCAACTATAAACTCGAAAAATGTGAGCCCAACCGTAAAGTTCTTGTTATCAAAGAAGGAGCCCACTAAAATGGATAAAACTAAAATCTGTCCAATTCCACCACTTCTTTGAAAATCGAACATATCGAAATAGTCCCGGTAATCAATGGTCGAAGAGATGTCGTTGAAAGCCATCAGTTTCTCCAAAGTTGTTGACAATAACAAGTTAGGGATAACCCAACAAAAATACTTATAAAAGTTTGAGTAGTTTAGACTTCGATAGGTGAACATTTTCTAAATTAGGCTAAAATTTATCTAAATTATAAAACGAAAATAATTTTACTTACATTTTGAGAGACGTCCGTAACGGTTGAAAACTTGTAAACAAATGCGTAGTTTCTTCTGCTTTGCAGCTTAGAAAGCTGATTTCGATTAAACCTGAATTCAAGGCTTAGCGCAAATTAAAAATAACAATGAAATATAAATTTGAATTGATTTTTATTAAGAAATAAATAAGTTTACCTGATAGTAAAAACCAAACAAAAAAATTATTTTTAGGGTAAATCTTCAATAAAGTATTGATTTCTAAAATTAGAATTCGCAAAGATTCCAAACTACAGAATTTTCGTTTATTTAAACCCATATAAAATAAATTGGTCCAATAAACAAGAAATTAAGTTAAATAAAATTTAATTGTAGCTATGATGAAAATAGAATTTTCCTATCTTTTAACATTGTTTCCGGGTAATGAATATAGTCAAAGCCGTTATACAAAAAATTTAAAAATTAAACTCTTAAATTAATGAGTACGCAATTATTTAATTTTAGATTTAAAATCTCCTACATATGCTGTAAAATAATACAAAATTATAAATATCACATTCTACCATTTAAGGGGTAAAATTTGGAAATACCCAATCAGTGAAATTACAGTCTAAGCCGTTATTTACTAATATTAAACAGTTAATAACTGTTAAATTAACGATGACTGCAAAATCAGGATAAACTAATATCACTCAAAAAATCCCAAAAATAAAAAATGTTTTTATACTTTGATGGAATAAAACTCAAAAAATAAATACTTCTTTTAACTATCAAGTAAACTTTAAAAAAGGGCCGTTAATATAAAAAATTTAAAAAATTTATATATATAAAAAAACCAAAACAAAAATTAAACATTTGAAAGAATGTGTAAATATTTACAATAAATAAAAGACATAAAACTAATTTAAATTAACAATAAACTTGACTGTAATTTATCAAATAAAATTTTTTAGGAAAGAATGAAGACAAAGAAGAAATCGCTTTTAATTATTTTATTAATCTCAAGGAACAATAATGACATTGCCGTCAAGAGCACTAACCTGCCCACCGATGTTAGGCGTGTGAAGGTTCAAGGTGTAAACGGACTTATCAACGTTCCATCTATATATTTTAGAGTTAAAAAGTCTAGTTCAACACTGTTAGGATGTCTGTGGAATCTAACGCATTGGGATACAATACTATAACAGTAAAGCCATAGCTAACGATCAAGAATGGGAGATATTATACGTATTAGGCCACAGATATTCTAAAGGAAAAAATCGGAGGATTGAAAAGCAAGTACTTATACAATGGAAAGGATGGTCAAAAAGGAATAGTGTGACATGGGAACACTCAACTTTATTGTCTCCGAATGCAGAGCAAATTCATGAAATGTACAATTTATTCATTACATTGTACGGCAATCCTTTCGATAATATAAGTTTGACAAGGAAATGCAAAGACTTTCTTAAACCGTCCTTAACGGGAAGGAAAGGATTAAAAAGACGGACTAAAAAATAGGATTATTAAATCGATTAATGAAACGGGAACGGGAATCAACACAAAAGCCACTCACAAAAATTTTGCTAATTTGTATAGAAATGGCTGTTACGATGATTACCAAGGTGTATACGGGTAGCTATTTATTAAGTAAAATATTTTTTTTATTATTTCCTCTTTTTAGCTATTCTTTGAAAACAATTAATGGAAATATTGTTGAAATTAATAAAGCACAAATCGGGATTTTAATTTGGAGAGAGAATTGCCGAAAATTGGAATCGAAACGCTATACAATTTTCAAAAATTTAATTGGTTACAACGATATCAACTATATGTCTTGTCGTTTAAATCAGGCAAGACTCAAGAAAGAATTGGGTAGACAAATGCCAGATTTGAGCCAATATTTTTTCCTTACAAAGAAATCTGTTCACATAAAGTTATATAAGGAATTCTTAAGTCAAGCTAAATATACAAAGCCTATCATTTGTATTATAGCGTGTAACTCTGGACAATTTTCTACTATTCTTAACGCTATGGTGACTATTATCACAAAGACAAAAAAAGGTCAAGTTATAGTTTTAATAATTTTTTATTAGTTTATTAGTTTATTTTATTTTATTTGTCCGATTTAAAGGAAAAGAAGTGCGTTATTTCGATTCGATAAAAAATGGAAATATTGATGATGCAACGTATGTCCTTCAGTCTGCATCGCCATCATTGAGATGTTCAAACACCTCAACTTACAACACCTTTGGCAACAAATCTAATGATTTCACGTGTTTTAAAAGGAGTCTTATTTTTATCAGCGAATTATTCGACGGAAAGCCATCAACTAATTTTGATCGGATTAAGCTCTATTTTTTCAAAATCTGGCCAGAATTAAATAAAATTTTTCATCCTATCTAATAGGAGCGTTTCTTAAGAAAAATTATTGAATGTTTATTTTTTAGTGTTTTTTGACTAAAATTCTCTATAGCCCATTTTATAAACTTTGTATTCAAAAAATATTTCAAATATTTTCTTTTTTATTTTAACTATTTTTATGAATGTTAGCTCTTATTGTTACAAATGATCAACTCTTTAACATTTTTAACTTTAAACTCTGATATGGCTAAAAGTTTTCATTAATGTATATCTATATTTTTATTTGGATTTTTCATACTATTTAAAAATGAGTTTATTAAACAAATGTGTCTATTGAGTGACAATTTTTTTAACGTTTATTATTTAATTACAATTTTTTACCAAAGGACAATTCTTTCAATATTCTTCTTTTCAATGGATGCAAAGGCAGCTATTGCTTCATACTCTTCATCTAAATCGGTTAGACTGTTCCAAATGTTCCATAACTCATTAATGTAATTATATATTAATAGATAAGTGGTTTTGTATTTTTTACAAATATACCTTATAATATTAAATGGATTCGTTCGGAATGAATTTGGTTTTTTCTTTTCCCCTTTCCGATATACGGATAGTGATTCATATAGTTCGAACTCTTTAAAGGTAATTCTATTTTGAATCCCTTCACCGTTAAGTCGAATATATTCCATATAATATGTCTAAAGATTTGAATATTTTATTAATTAGATAAATGCACATTAAAGTTATATAAAAGTAAAGTATTATATTATATTTAAGTTTAAAGTTTTTATTTTTCAAAGTAATGTTCACAGAAGAACACAGTTTAGACTAAATTATCCGAATTAATAAGAGGGTTATTGAATTCTTGCAAACATCTCTCGCACACATCAGGGGTTTTACCCAATTTTCGGGTCTGGATAACAGTCGTTGGATACGTACATGATGCAGTCATTCATGAATCTTAATAGTAAAGGATTACCCAACGTTTTCAGGAAATACTTTGTCGGCATTTCCCCCCGATTTGCGTAAATCATTACGACTGTTTGGTCAGCCATTGCAAAACATAGCATCTTATTCTCGCAAATCATTTGTTCTACCCTATTTTTTGGCAATGGGTATTCAATGTAAACTTGTTCTCCACGTAAAAAACCCTACCAATGATATTCCAAATATCTAACACGATTGTTGTCGTCAAGCCCATAATATTCCGATAGTGTTGCAATGTATAAACTTTGTTCGCCTGATGCCAACGAAAGAGAAGAATCAAGATCCACCGAAAACTCGAATAGTTTTTGAAAGCGGAACTTATTATTTTCCTAATATATTCTTAGAATACAGACGAGATTACAACAGGATATGGCCATTAAGAGACACATTCGTGGAGTCGACGAAATATCCTTAATTACGACAACAGATTGGATCTTAATGGCCAGACGGGTTAGCTCCCGTCTCTCAAATTTCTTATTATTATATGTTACTTCATATAAGAATCTATTCGACGTATTGGATTGGGCTACGCACAGCGGTGTATCCCCGTACTTGTGCCCACTATACATATAGATATAAAAATATGGTAGCATTCAAATAGAGCGGATCACATCCCATAAGCTGCCTGACCACGAATGTGGAAGGTGAGGTTAGAGTGGCACCCCCTCTAAGCTGCCCTGACTTTCACCCCAATCGGACCTACTGTCCGACTACCCTTACATATGTCTGAACTACTGCCTGACCATATCGAACCCATTACTCAACACATTTCTAAATAATGCCTATCTTTAACGATGGGCAAGGAGGGACATGTTAGTCAATGCGAAGCCCTCTACTCAAAGGTTATAAACCTCTGAATAGAGACAAACACTTACAACGGATAGCCAAGGGTGCTATCAGTCCAAACAGTAGTCCTTATCATAACCAAGATGGTTCTTCCGGTTAGTCCGAGACGTCCAAAGAGAAGTTCAACGGGGGAGTCAATGAGTCGTCCGGCGGAAAGTCCAGCAAAAAGCTCAGTAGTAGTCTAACAATTGATCCAATAAGTTATCAAATAAGTAATCCAAATGAACAGTAATCCAGAGATTTGGGTTAAACAACTTTAAATTTATTTAAAACTTTCTTAAAAGTAAACTTTACAAGAAAATCAAATGATAACTAAACCGTCTGAGAGCTGGTCCTAATATACTAGACCACGAAGGTTGGCTCTCAGACCAGTTCTCAAATTATGCTAATTAGTAACATAAAAAACATTTTGATTTGTATTACATTTGTGTGCATTCGAAATCTTAATATAATCACTAATCCATCATCTAGCTCTGGATCCTTCCTTAGTACTCGTTAATAACTGGCACTTGTAAAATCCCTCCCTTTAAACAAGTAGAGCACTTGTAACTGTGGAGGCTACGAACGAGTTTCCAAAGGAAAATTCTAGAACTTAATTAGCATAATAACAAAGAAAACAAAAATAAAATAAATATAAGATGTAAACATAAAGGTCTCAGGCACTTTGCAACGTAGGAAGTGCTTAAGTGTTTTTGACAGCTGTTTACTCCCTTACAACGAATTTCTATACCTCAATGAGACACCACTGTACTTGTATAATCAGCTTCCTGATTGGTTGTCAGATTTTGGGTATACTCCTGCGTGGCTTTGTTAGTGATATTTTGTAGTTTTGTAATTGAGCTCGAGACCTAAAACAAGATCACTGAATGGTCTAGTAGTGTGCCTGGGCTCGAGATTTCATGTCCGATCACAGATAAATGTTTAAACATGTGATGGACTTAAGCTCGAAACCTGAAGCCTGAATATGGTCTCATTGAGAGGCACACCATCTTTAAGGATTCTTTGTGAACTTTTAAGCAGTGATGCTCTCTGGAGTCTCGTTTTAGGGTAACCAGGCATACTGCCTGGTGTTGCCGCTTAATAGTGGCGACATACCGCCCCTTTCCTAAAGTATTTTTCTTGGTTAGATTTCATAAATTAATTATTTTTAAGAAATAACTATTTTGTTTGAAATATAGATTTCTATTAATTTTAAACTATTTATTTTTTTAACTCTTAAAATAAAAGCAAAGAATTTTTAAATTTAATTATCCGTAATCAGTAATTTCAGATTTATATTCAAATCTTAAAGCACATGCTTCCTCGATCAAATTTGGGTGTTAACAAAATCAATTCGTGCAATAAATTTATTTTAGTTTTAAATTTCTCTTGAGATGTTTGAAAATAAGTGTTGTTGAGAGTGCCCAAGAGAAATTGTTTTATTTGGAAAAACAATCTTATTTAAATTTGTTAGGCGTAATATTTGTGTAAAATTTATTGTCTTTATTTCAAGTCCAAATATTGAACCTGAAATTATTATATATTTAATAAAAATGTTTTCTAAAATTGAACGACTAAAAATAAATTCTATTCATTTAAACTGTGATTTAAATTTAGAAGACCTCAACTATATTAGAAATACTGAAATTATAAGTTTAATCACTGCTTTAACTAAGGTTGGAGATTTTTTAAAATTATATTTCTTTTTACGTTGATTAATTTTGAATGTAGCTCTGGCCTCTTCGTATCTTGTAAGTATGAACTTATCTGAAATAACTATTCATTTTTAACTATTTTTCAAAACAAATCACCTTTCTCATGGCCTGTATTCTTAAGGACTTTGGCATCTAATAAATTCATACATATGCCAGGCCTGAGTGTAGTGCCGTTCGATTGAATCGACTATTTGATCAAATACTCGTAATGATGAATGTGGACTTAGTGTTTGCTCTTTTCTGAACCTGTTGTACCCCACGAATTGATTGTATATAAGACTTATGACAATCAATGTGAAGGTAGTGATCGCAGGACTGGACGTAAACGCCGCCCACCCAACCGATGTTTATTGAGTTAAGCCACGAGTTCCTATCGAAATTGTGGTCCAATTCATCAAATCTATCCCACATAGACCTGGCCAGTGTCGAAAGGTTCTGGAGGGCCATCACTTCATCGTCAGAATTGGGAAGTTTTAGTTTATATTTGGCGTCAGTGACAGTTGAATTTCCCAGAACCCTGTTTGACTGCAGGAATACAACCTGTCCGAACAGTTGGCTATTAGTTGTGGGTCTCGTTTAGCCACAGATAACACACTCGTACTCTTCGGACTGAAGCAGTGACGGACAAGATTCAGGAGATGAGCTTTCAAAAATCTTTCACTTGACCACATTTTCTTGGAAATATTTCTTTGTTATTTGTTTCTAATTTTTCTATTTATTTATCTCCCCTTACTCCAAACTCTTCAAATATTGTTATTATATCTCTGAAATCAATCAGATTTTGGGCAGGTATTGTTAGAACAAAATGATCGCCAACACTTAGATTGATTTGTGATATTTTGAGATATCTGCCAATGTTATTTTCTTTGAAATCAAAGTTATATATTCTATTATTATTAATTATTTAAGATTTCAAAGTAAAGTAAACAGATCTATTTTCTATTGTTGAAAGACCAAGTAAATTATAATTTTCACAGAAATTAATAAAGTGATTTCTGAACTCTTCAACAATAGGCATTGTGAAAATTAAATTACTTTTTTGGCACCTTGAATTATTTTCAGATATTTTCAAAAATTGAACAATTTTATTTTGTTTAACACTTAAATAAAATATTTTATATTTCGTGTCAATAATTTTTAAAAATAATTCTTGACATTTTTCGTTCGATGACATGGCGAAAGCTATTCTTTTATCACTTTGATTGGAAGTTTCATGTTTGAATTCAAAATAATATATTTGAAATTAAAATAACTGTTCACATTAACTTTTGATTTTAACGATTTTCTTTTTTTAGTTTGAAAGCAAATTTCTTTCACAGTCGAACTGGTAACATATCGTTCCAAAATAGCGTGTTCAAGTTTGCATCCTACCGCTGCCACCACTTGATAGGTAACTACCTCTTTATGGAAAGTTCTTGGCCGCAGACCGACCTCAGGTTCGGCGGTGCTCAGACCAACTCTCCGAGCAGTCGAACACACAATAGACGAAAAGCACAAAATAAATACAAATAGTGCTCAAAATAACTTTATTATATATAGCAAATCAAATAAATAAATTATTCACAGTGAAGATTAAAACACAACTGAACGGAACTTCCTTTGCATTACTTTAAATATTAGGTTTATACTAAGTCATTAAACGGAAACAGTGCGAGAATGTAGATGTTCTGATTTTAGCTGAAGGATAAACTGAAGACTTTATTCGGTTTATGTAATTTTAGTTAATTAATAAAAATATTCTAGAATAATACCAAATTTGGTTAAATCTATTAACTATATACATTCCATTAAATATATCGAATGCGTAAAATAGTAAAAAAATAAGGCTATATTGCATTATACCAAATTTAAATTAAACATTTAATTAAAACTTATATATTAAAAATTTGTCTTGATAAATAAAAAAAATTTAGCTTTAAATATTGTGCTATACTACAATATTATATATCACTGCCCATATGTTTTTGAGAATGAAAATTTGAGTAAGTGCTTCCTTTAAGCATTGCATAATGATGGAAAAACCCAAGAAATTTGAATTCTAAAACTGTGTTTGATGCCAAAAATTTTACACCTAACAGACAGGGTTTAGTTACAAATATATTTAATCAAAATCGAAACTAATCGAAGCGGACCTGGAGCACTAGTGGTAACAATAATTAAAAAAATTATTATAACTTGTAAAATCGAACTAATCGATTTAGAACCAGAAAACCAAATTTAAAATAAAACAAAGAGTTTAAAATTTTGAGTTCTAAGGATAATATCGACTTGAAGGACAGGGAAAATGTTAATAAAATAGATAATGAGCATAAATTCATTTCGTCTTTTAATGATGGAATGATCTATGTCCCAGTTAATCTTAATGGGAAAGCAATTAAAGTAACCATAAATTTTGCTGCAAACAGAACTCTTATTGAAAAATTATTATCTGATTTAAACCTAAATATAATAGAAGATCAACAAACAATAGAATGAATTAATGGCTTTATTAATTCTGAAGGCAATGTTTCTATTTAAATCGAAATTTTTAAATTAGTTTTCAATATAAAAGCCTTGGTTATAAATTCCCAAGAAACTAGTTTCTTTTTGAAGACTGATTTTTTTTAGATAAAACAAGTATAATGATTGACTAAAAAAATAAAAGAATTCTAACCAATTCGCAGACAGAACGGCAGAACCCTATTAAATTTAAATCTAACAAAAATTAGAATACACGGATTTTCTTGTAGTATTGTTGAAAGTTACCCTTCAGAAGACTTAGAAAACATAGTTGAAATTGAACCAAAATATAAACTAAAAAGTCAAAACATTTTTGTGGAAAACAGTATCTATTTTCCTGAAGACCGGATGAGTCACAGAATACTAATAGCAAACTATAACTCAAAACCTTTAACTATATTTTTAGATCAAATAATAGGTTATGCTTTTCAAAAGAAGTTGATCTTTTATCAATCCGAATATAAAATTAGTCCTGATTCTCAATTTAAAATTAGAAAAACAATTAAAATTGAAGAAACTAACCCAATTTAAAAATCAGAAAACAAAGCAAAAATTAATTTCTTATCTAAAAAATCTTGCATTATTTAAAGATAAGTTTCATATCGAATATAATTAAAACTTAGAATTTTATATTTCTTAAAATATAACAAATGAACAAAGAACTGAGCTCAAAACCTTGCTAGATGAATTTAACTGTATATATTGTAGATATAAGTATTATTTAGGCTATTTTGACATCATATAGCATAAAATTGATACTGGAGACAATGAACCAGTTAGCGTGGCACTTTATAGGTTGTCTAAATTTGGAAGAGACTTCATTAGAGACCAAGTCAGACTGTTTTTTGATATAGGAATTATTGAGCCTAATACCTTTGCTTGGTCATCTAGTCTCATTTAAACTGCAAAATCTAATAATAGTCAGGATGGTAATCGATCATCGTTTAATCAATAAGTTGACAAAAATAGATAACTTTCCGTTACCAAGAGTTGACACGTGTTTAGATGCTTTTGCAGGTAGTAAATATTTTGCAAAACTTGATTTAACTTCCTGATTTTATTAAGTTGTAATAGATGATAACTCTATGAATAAAACTACTTTTACATTTTATCAATAGTGAAGGCAGACTTTCTTTTCCCAAAAAAGTTGAAGCAATTGCTAAAATGCGCAGACCGGCCAATGTCAAAAAATTCAATCGTTTTTAGGTGCAATTAATTAAAATTAGTCTTCAATAAAAAATTGTAGTCAAATTGCAAAAGATTTGTACGAATTAATAGCAAAGGGCAAAGAGTTTGTTTGTTTAGAAAAGCATACAAATGCTTTCAATAAATAAAAAGAGCGATAAAATTATTATCGCACTAATTCTAAGCCTTTTAGGGATGATTTAGAGACAATAGTTATATCTGATATCTCTGATATAGGTGGCGGTGATGTTTTAATGCAAAATGATAATGAAAAATCTTGTTATTTGCTATCTATCAAAATTGTAAACAGGTCACCAAAAGAACTGGCATATAAACACAACAGTAATATAGTGCCTATTATTGTATAACAGAATAAAGATTTTATTTATTTGGAAGACATTTCACACTTATTACTGATCATATACAAATTGTCTACCTTAAAAATCTCACAAAGCTCAATTCGAAGTTATATCACTGGACAATAGCTCTTGGTGATTATGACTTTGACATTATTTATAAACCACCTAAATACACTTGTTAAACTAACGTTTTATCTAGACTTCCATTGGAAAACAGAGAAAAAAAACCTCTTTGTGGTCCCTAGAATTTTTCATGCACTCAAATCTAAGATATTTGATATAAAACCGGCACAAAAAAGCTGTCTTTAATGTACAAAATTAGCTGAAAGTTTAAATAACGAACCGAATAATTAAAATGATCAATACATTTTGATATCTTATATTCTTTATAAAAAAAATTCAGATAAAAATGATGTTAAATTTCTTATTTTTTCACCAAAGAAACTCAGATCAGATCTAATAATGGCTTATAATCTTGATCCCTTTTGTGCTCACTTTAGTAAGAGAACCACATATCAAAGAATAATATCGAAATATTATTAGGAGGGTGTCAAGGGAGAAATTGAAGAGTTCTGTTTAAATTGCGAAATCTGTCATATGAATAAGCCCTAAAAAGCTTCTGTCACCTAACAAATGCCGTATAGTTCCCGTAAACAATCCAATGGAAAGAATCCAAATCGATGAAACAGGTCCATTGATTAAGAGTGAGTCAGGGAATTTTTATATAGTTGTCGCGACTTGTTTGATGACAATTTGTTGAAATGCAAGCTATGCCTAGTCAAGACGCATTTAATATCGGTAAATTTTTATGTGCAAATCATCACTCGATATGGCCCCCAACGTTCCTTGTGTTCTGACCAAGGAACGGTTTTTATAAGTGACGTTGTTCAAGCCATAATTGCTATACATCCACCAATAAAACAATATTTCAGCTGTGCCAATAATCTTAAATGTCAATCAAATGTTGAGAGATAAAACTCAACCACAATTGGGACTGTTTCGTACAAACAATTAAATTTGCTATAAACATTAAAATACATAGTACAACAGAAAGAACATTTTATTTTTATTTAAATAACAGAGACCCATATACATTCACTGACATTGATTTGAACCAAGAAAATTTGTCAACATATAGACAAAAATTATTTTAATGATAAATCTAAAAAACGAGATTTAAATGAAATAAGAAAGGAAAAGAAAAGAATTAAACAAAACAAATCATTTCAGAAATTTTTTTTAAAGACAAACATTGACTTGTAATCTATCTTATTGGTGACTTAGTAATGTTGAGAAACAAAAATCTTGATAAAGATAAATCACCAAGCTTTCTGTCTTTATTTACTGGTCCATTTATAGGGATTATGAGGGAATCTTCTTCAACATATATCATTCAAAATGTAACCTACACTGACAATCATCGGAAGGCAAATATATAGCTTTTAAAATTTTATTATTCTACGGATTATAATTTTCTTGCTTCTCATCAAATGCCTAAAAAGTACCATGTTAATATAAGTCTATTAGAAGAAGAATTTTTAGATAAAAGTAAGGATAACATTTTGAATGACACTGAAGTTATCATTCAAGATAATAAAGAAAAGAGAAAAGTTGAACTTGTTTTGAGCGCCGAATCGGATTCAAATGCTTTTGGTGAAGCTACTGAATTTTACTTTGATTCTGAATAAACCGAAAATTATTAAAATATTTATTCAGATTACTAAACAATTTATAAATTCAGCAGATTTTCCTTTGATACAAACAATTGTTTTAATATTCAAGGCCTACATATATCATTTTTTATTCATTTTAATTAAATATTTTAAAGAAACATCTGTTGCAATTATTTGACATAATTAATTAAAAATTGAATGCAAACAAATTTATTTAAAACCTGGCGTAATTTAAAACTTTATCAATAATTAAATTAAAACTTTATTTCCGTTCAGAAAAGTTCGACTTAACAATGAATTATTTGTTTTAATTCTTTATTCTTATTTGTAATTATTTTTTTGTTAAGAGAGAAAATCTCCCTTGCTCAATCAATCTTGGCTTTATAGCAGTAGTTTTAATGGCCTAACGGTCTGATAACACTCTACAACTTATGATTTTGCTAGCCTCTGTACTCAACTGGTTGAGATCAAGTTTCCGGTTCAAAAATATGACCCGATCAGAATCATTAATTGGTTCAAAACCGTAATCTCCTGGACAAAGAATCAGAAGATGTTTTCTGTGGAGACTATACCAAGATGATTTATATAATGATCGGGATCCTGCAAAGCTATAAGGAAATGTTTTTGAAAAAACTAAAACATTTTAAAAGAGATACACTTTTCCACACTTGATTTAAATGCCCTAAACATAACATAATTATTTTAATTGGAAATACTCTGTCGGATCATTTTGGAACTGCGGTGAACTCTGATGTTAAAGATGTCAGACAAAATTTTTAAACATTAAATGAAATAGAGTCCCAAAAGAAAAGCAGTGGTTTTCTTCAAAACAGATTATTAGATTTATCAAAGGTTATAACAAATATTTCAGCCCTTTATTACAGTAATCTGAGATTTGTTCTTGCCAAATTGGGAAATTAGATAAATTTGTAACTGAAATGTTGGCAAATCATACACCCATTTCTCAAATTATAGTATTTTTAAGCATAATGAATAAAAATTTAATTAATTTCATGATCAGCTTGTTCAAGATGATCCGTTTTGATATTAAAACTGAAATCAAAACTGATCTATGTGAACTTCGGAAAAAAAATTACCCATAAATTTGTTGCCCTGGTTTTTGTTTAAACCAATTATTTATTTAATTAAAAAAAGAGATAAGTCCTCTTTATACCTTGGGCATTGATGAAGATAATTGTAACTTGTAATATAATCTCCATTTTACTAAATTTACTCTTTTAAGAGGGGGTGTTTTATTAAATTGAATATTCACCCAATGTTATCAATTATACGGTAAAATTTGAATTGTTTCAGCCGGTCACCCAACAGATTCCATGTAATTCTTCGTTTTGCAAATGGAAAAATAGAATTAGAAATAATGATACTTTTATTACATAAGATTTAAAGAATAATTTATGGGTTACAGTTACAAATTACATGGAAATTCAGGGTAAGATAAAAATGGCTTCTCTCAATTGTATGAATATCGCTAATGAGCGTTTTTTGTATCGCGTATGATTGCTCACTTATTAGTCCTCCAACAGCATATACTATATCTCTGTGGTTATGGAAAGCCGTACATATCACTGAGTATTGTAAATTTGAAATATCTTTAAGCGAGTATTATAAACCCGATGAATTAAGCCCAAATTATTTCTTATTACACAAGATATCAACTCTTAAATTTGATTATAATTGAATTGAAGGGAGTTCAAAAAGTAGAGAACTGATCAATTGGTGTGTAGAGGTTTCTATCGAAATCAGTTGTTAATTAATAACACCAGGAAAATTAATTCTTGGCCCTCTAATATACAGAGACACGAGATTAAATGTGATTCAGTCACAATACACAGAATTAATTTTTGATAAAAAATTATTTCAAATAAAGAAAAATTAATCATAAAGACAAAAAGTTAAAAAAACAGAAAATAAAAATAATGCCTCAAATATTTCCACAAAATGATAATTCTATTCAGCTTACCTCTTGAGCCATAACTGCCGCTTTTGATAGCTTATGGAATAATTTAGAGTATGAATCAGCTAAAGTGACCTAGGTGCTCCAAAGACAAGGTCATTCTACAGACTGCTAAAATGAATTCAGTAATTGATTTAGCCAGCTCTTTCATGCTATTCATTTGCCGGCAGTTATGGAATTTTTTGGCAATGGAAACAGTTATTTCCTCATAGCTCCAGCAATAATATGCCTATAGAAGCAATAGTTTTAAAAAACTGGATACGAATCCGAACATTTTCAAAACCTATAAAGAAGAGCCTGTTTTTAAGTCTTTTTAATTAACTCTAATTATTATCGGTTCTATTATTTTCGCTCTTATATATTAGTTACAAATATTTAGATCATATCCAATAAGACTTTATGGGTGACTATCATGCGCCCACCACGAAATTGCCTTTCATTCGAGTGAAGCTTTTCCGACAATAGAGCTTCAAAACAATACTCAAGAATGAATTTGCTTTTGGGAATAAATGTTTGAAGATTTTGATTGAAAATCAGATCAATTCAAAATCGATTAACATTTTTAAAATAAATTCTATTGACCGTAGGGCAATTGTTCGTAGATCAATTGTTCGTAGGGCATTTGTCCGTATGGCAATTGTACGTGAACGGCAGAAACAGCTCTGTGATTACCCATTTTAGTTCATTCAAAGAAGAAGAAGTTCTGAAATTTAGAGAAGATAGTCAATGTTAAGC
>JAQIWP010001135.1:0-17070 GCA_034695525.1 Euzetes globulus
CTTTCTAATCCCTTTAAGGGAGTCGGGAGTAAAGGGACTGAAAGGGAGTCGGGACTCAATTTTGCAAGACTAGTTCAAACAACAGATCATATTTTATATAAAATTCAATTGTCATTAAAGTAGAGTCACTTGAAGTGTATTTTTTTAGTACTCGAAAACGAAAACTATTTATGAAAACTTTGTAATGGAATCGGAGCTGAAGAGCAAAACTCAAAATTATAGTTAGATTAAGGAGTAAAGTGCAAGTGCTTCCTATTATTACACCAGTCCTACCATTTGGCTCTCCCGGTCTGCCCAGAGATAAACACAATATTATAAGTTCATCTCTTCATTGGGAGCCAGAAAAGGGCTTACACTCGATTTGCAACACATTTTTCATTTCATAAGCGAACTGTTTTTTTAATACTAAAAGACTGATTATGGGGGAGTCGGAGTTTGGCCTCGGGACTGTTTAAAACATTTAGAAAGCTGATATAGAATCACAATTAAAATCTATATAACTTTGATTGAAAATATCCCGCTACCCAAAAAATGGGATCAAAGTTTTAGAATTGAAGCTTTAATTCCGTTGAAAGGAACGTGTTCCTTTATAATCTTGCTTTGGCTAATATCAGGGGTAGCCAAGGCCTAAGGGTATAAGGGGAGGGTAAAAAGATTTTTCTCGAACCTTATGAAAGTATAAGGGTAAGCTATTTTTCCAAGATGGCGACCGGAAGTACTACCGAAAGGGGCCATTTTGTTCCTTATTCTTGCTGAAATTCAGCCAAATTAAGCATAGTTTAAAGTACCTTTAATTCGGTTTAAAATGGTAAACAAATAGCAAGTAAAATGGCCGAAATTCGAGGGGAAATGACCGCTTCGCCCCGCTGCAGTTTTTGAAAGGGAGTCCTTTTCTCTGCGTTTTTTCCTTACAATTTTTCAAACCTCAGGGGGGTATTTCGACAGGGGGTATACATACTATATCCTCCCCTACGGCTACCACGGCTAATATGTAAAGATTTTGACATTCAATAATTTTGAAGCAGAGTTGGAATTTACAGTACTTTGTGACACAAAGTTTGTTATAAAAATCAAATGAATTGACAATTTTTAAAAAAAAAAGTTTTGACTAAAAGAAACCGTCCTTTTAATACAATTAAAATCTTAATTCTATTTCCCATTTGTGTACATCGAGTAGCAGGCTATTTTCAATCAAAGTTTTCTAGATAATATTGATTCCACGTCAGCTTTCTAAACATATTAGCAGTGCCGAGGTCCAACTCCAGCCTTACATTGTTAGTCAAACAAAAACTGTTAAAATCAATTCGATTGAAACATAACGAATGAGAGACGAAGTAAAAGGTGAAGTGAAAACATGATTTCATAGATAATGTGGTCAAAAATGCAAAGTAATCTCCAACTCATTGCTCAAGTCTGGGGCGTAAACGACATTTGCGTTGACTTTATATATTTTACAGAACAATAGGACACAGAATAAAATAAAATCATAAAAAAGCACATAAAATGAAAAATAATAGGAATAGAACTGACAGACAAACACTTTTATATAAAAATAGAGAAAATATTTCCATTTCAGACCTCAAAAGAGCTTAAAATTTGTAGAGATATTTGTTTCTGAAATGAAAGCTAAAGTCAAATAAAAACCGCTGAAAAATCGACGACAGGTCTGCCAACAGAGTAAAGAGTTTAATGTTGAAGACAATTTGCAACAAAAGACTGAACACAAAAAATAAGAGATTAGACAACTTATAAATTAATGATTTTCAGACCTGAATTGTTTTCAAGAGTCAAATCAATTATTTTTATCTTTCATTTTGTTTATTTATGTCGGATCTAATGTCGGAGTCATTAATAAAACTTCTGATCTATTTCTAAAAACATTTCAGATCATTTGGAGTAAAAAATAGATTTTTAATCACTTGTCGTTAAAAATATATTTTTGAAATAGATTTGAATAAAACTAGAATTGAATATCAATAAAAATAGAATAAAACGGATCAAATGCCATGTCTTAAAACAGGATTTTCACACTATATATAAAGAGGAAAACGAATTAAATTTCTAAATTATTTTTCAATAAATCAAGAATAGATTACAACTAATTTTACGTTCAAATTGAATGCAAAAGCAATACAATGAATGTCAATTCAAAATTATTATATATTTTCAGATATAATCTTTGAAATTAAATGAATTTCAATTCTGCGTCACATCTAAAGAGCGAATAATTGATAATTTCGTAACAAAATTAAAGTACAATTCAGTGATAGGCACACAAAAGGCTTATGAAATGAATTCCTCAATTATTTTAAAAGACCCTCATATGCATCAGGTATAGGAGAGACAGACCAATAAATCTCAAAGCATTTCTAGCAGGGTTGGTCAAGGTACTTGGACTCCTTTGACTCTGGAAATTATTTTAATTCAAATTTATTTAAATTCTATCAAAATCAAAATTACTAGTAAAAATGACGGAAAATTGGTTCCAATATTTTGACCTGATATTTTGCAAAGCTAAGGGCTATGAAAATTGAGTTTACGCTTACTATAAGACTTAATATTATGCAAAA
This sequence comes from Euzetes globulus, assembly GCA_034695525.1. Lineage (NCBI taxonomy): Eukaryota > Metazoa > Arthropoda > Arachnida > Sarcoptiformes > Euzetidae > Euzetes > Euzetes globulus. The sequence goes on from JAQIWP010001135.1 coordinate 2,571, forward strand.
GGACACAGAATAGACAAAAATACTGAAAAGAATATTATGAAAGAAAACGAGAGTCGAAGACATAAAACAATTTCGTGATTTGATAAGCATATCGTGAGTCATGTGATTTGCTCTTCAGGATTGAGAGTAGAGCTCAGCTCAAGGATAACCGCATCCCATCGTAGTAGTGGTAGATCCAAAACCAGACCCAAAATTCATACATAACTATAGACCAGATGAGAAAACTAACCAATTATTAAAATGTTATTCGTTTGGCCATTAAAGAAAAGCATCAAAAGTTCATCTCTACTCATATGGCGAAAAGAACTTCATATCCATTCGTACAGCAAATGCCATATTGTGTTCAGATTTGAATTATAGTTATCCAAGTTTTGAACAAAAACAATGTCTTAACCTATTTCAGGGAACAGTTTTGCCTCACAATTTATATCATTTAATGTTTCAATGATTCAAATGAAAGGTTTCAATAGTTTTAAAAGTAATGATAAATTAGTGCTCAGAATGAATGATAAATTGTGTGAAATTATATTCAGACAAATCCTAGGAACTCAAAGCAACTAAAATATAAGTCTCTTTTCATTTTGAATGCCATTCATTACTCCATTTCAGTTGCACTGCTCTTCTTCTCAGTAGTATTCTTATGGTTCACAAAATTCAACCGATTTTTTGCAAACAGTATTTCACATCACATAAGAGGACTTTCCAAACTTCAATTGCAGTTCAGCTCATTTAGCTATCAATTAATCAACAATTAGTTCAATCAATCAAACATTAGATGGCTTTCAATCATTATTTGACAAAAACTGTAAATTTTAGTGAATTTCGTATTCAATTATTAGAAATCTTGGGAAACACAAAGCTATCAATAACTGAGACATTTTATTTATGGGTTCAGTGGTACAGTTGTGGAAAAGATTTGACATTTGGCAACACATTCCTTGGCTTCAGAGTAAGTATTACAGCTTTTAGACTGGACTGGAATTCTTAAACACAGTTAACATCGGATGTCTCTGTCTTTGGAGGAGAGCAGTAAAAAGTAATTACTTTTGCTTTTTTGCTAATCTTCTTGTCCATACTATTGACTATTGTATTGAAAATTTAATTATCATTTTCGGCGAACAATACAAAGAATGGATGAAATGAATGATAAAAATCTGTCTCAAAGGGCAAAATGATTAATGAAAAAACATTTAACACTAGAATTTAGTTTAATTTTTACATCATTTGCAATAAATTATATAAATGTTTTTATAACAGATATTCTTTAAAAGCTTTTGTAATACTGTTTTCCTGAAGTGATTCCCATTTGGAAGAGAAATATATTCATTTGAAGATTAAGTTTAATATCATATAACAAATTAAAGTGCTTTTAAATTAAAGCATAACACAATTTCAATGAATAAATAATTAAAAATAATTGAGTTCTTATCACTGAAAGGCTTTTAAAATCTATAGGAATTATTATCGATAATCATCAAAAATGACATGTCTTACAATGGCTTCTTCACTGAAAAGAGTCGATAACTGGTTAATTGCTGTTCAACCGAATCGTTGCCAACTATTCATTCAAGTCTTTCAATGGATTAATGAATCGATTGTTCAGTCAATTAAAGCAGGCAAAACAGTTTAATGGTATCAGGTTCTTTTGAAAACACCATTAAAATGAGCCCATAATTCAGAATCAAATGCTTCAAAACTCAATTTAAAATCCAATTATGAACTTAGAAGAAAAAAATTGTTTGAAATTAACATTTGATATACAAATTGAAGTCAATTCAAACATTTGCAGAACGGATCCCATTTTCAACCAAAACATATTTTGTTTTATTCACAATCAGCAACATTTCCAAAACTAATTACTCGATTCAATGATTTCTAAGAAGTTAGCAAGCAAAAAAGTAATAAATGGAAGGTTTATTTCAAAAGATCAGAATAGTTCTGAAAAATTCCCATAATTGCAAAAATAAAAAAGTTTGAGCCATTGAAAAATGTTTGAATCGGCAAATATTTTCATCGTTTTCATTATTCAACGATTTTGCAATCAATTCAATCATATAATTAATGGCAAAATTTAAGGTCAGACGAGATATTTGTCATTCAATTGCTTTGAATAAAAACAAATAGTCGTCGAAAGCATTCAATTATTAAATGTTTGCGAATATAAAAACAAAACAAATTTTAAACGTAATTATCAGTCGATTCACGTCATTGTCATTTAAAAAGTATTGGTTACAAACAGGACTTACCATTTGTGTAATCAGTGACTGACTGAAGAATTCACTTAATTCTAATTAGTTTTGATCAGTTTTGTACTTAAATCATCAAAATAGTGGACACGAGTGGCAGAAGAGGAACACTCATCAGAGGACAAGTCCTGCAAATATTTTGAGTTGAGATCAGACCAGTTGTACGGCGATAATGGAGGAAATGGGAACTCACGACAATTACGACACACTCATTGTGCCCCCATTGATGCGGACTCATTACTACACTTACCTTGAAATTATCATCTTTATCATTAGCCAAAGGTAATATTGTCATGATCAGTTGTGCAACTTTGATAAGTTCCAATTTAGCTACTTTGCAATTCTTAAATATTCCAAAACTAGAATATTCATTCAAGGTTATCTTTCTGAAATTCTAATGATTGAGTATGGTGAAATACTGAAATTTTTAAAATAATCGATTTGCAATTGATTGACAATGGGCAGAAATGATAGTTGTCGCATGATTAATAGATTGATTAATAGATTGATTAATAGTTTTATTATAAACAACATAACTTTATTTGAAATAATTCCTAATAATCAATATTTGTATCATACAAATAGAGTTAATTTTCTTAAAAAATTGTTTGGATTTCAATTGTGTGAATGAAGTTTCAAAGCACACTGTCGTTGGATGTGCCAAAATTGGCCAATGATTGTTAATTAGATCTGAAGACATTATTTTCATGCAGAGGAACTCAATGAGCAAGCAACCCTTTTATCCAATTTAAAAAGAGCAAAATTGAATTTCTCATTGATTAGCGTTAATTTGATTAGAGGTTCGCAACCGTATAGACGGGCAGTCCTTTGCATAGTTGGATACTAAATAGTCATTCCTTGACTGAAGACCATAAAAAGCTCGTCTCTTATGGCGAACAGCAAATGCCATATTCTGTTCAATCATTTCAATTATAGTTAACTAAGTTTTCAACAAAAACAATGTCTAAACCTATTTAGGAAACGGTTTACACTTCAAGTCCACTATAATGGGTTCAATTAAATGAATGAGCATGCCCATTAGTCTGAACCCGACTCAACCATTATGGTGGACTTGAAGTCATCATTTAAATGAGTGTCACAATCAATGATAAATTAAACTTATATTCAGACAACTGGTAACTCAAGGAAACTAAAATACAAGACTCGACGGGACTGCCATTCACTACACTATTCTTCGTTGCACTGCTCTTCTTGGCGATGGTATTCGTATGGTTGACAAAATTGGTGACCAAAAGTTGGGGCTTTCCTTCGTCTAGCGGTCAAATAATCAATTATTAGATGCCTTCCAATCATTAGATGACAAAACAGTGAATTCGTATTTGTGTTGAATTATCACAAGACTTGCGAAACACAATGCTATCAATAATTGAGAAAATTTTATTAATTGGTTTGTCGTTGAGTTGTGTGGACTCGACGTTTGCGACAGTTTACACTTTTTTAATACTTTTTACAAAAACTATATTATTCTGAGTCAGAGTTTTGGTCGAATGTGAGGTCGATATCAACATAAGGCAGGATATGAAGAGTGTGGCCGTAGGAGACGGCACTAGTCATGCTGTTCCAGGGCCGCCATTCCGTCTCGGCATCGTATGTGCCGTTAACGGACTCCCACTTCTGTTCGCAATACTTTTCCACTTCATATTCAGTGACAGTTTTTGATTTGTTATTGTCATTTAAATTATTGTCTGAATTACTACTATTCGACTCTAAATCACTGTTTGCTTCTTCTCTGTAGTGGTTGTGGTCTTTGTTGTCATTAATGTTATCACAAGAGGCAGAACACAGTGTCGTTCCATCCTATCAGTCAAGAGAAACAATCAATTAGTTGGAGGAAAGGCTAATAAGAATGTGATACAGACATCACTTAAGGCGACGTCAAGAACGGGTCCGAAATGTGTCGGTTGTGTTTTGGGCTGAGAACAGGTATTCGTCTGAGAATTACCCGTTAGTTCCCAACACTTGATTTGGTTATCACGCGAACCATTCATCAGATAATTCTGTGGATGTGATGGCGGACTGAATGCCAGACAACTTATCGAGTCGTCGGGCGGAGACATCACTTCCCAGTCCTTAATTGGATTGTGGTTTTGAGTTGACATCATCGGCTTTAGCGACGAATTTGAAGAAAACATTAGCCCGAACTCCAAGAGCCGGACATCGGCCGCTTTACTCAACCGGTAGAGCCCAAGAAAGTGGTTATATGTGTCCTCAAAATTCACTTTAAATATGAACCGAATGTCAAACAATTTAATACCGATTTAGAGTCGATTCGATACGTTTGGATGTTTTCAGTGAATGTAAACAAACGGTCGGTCCATAAATGTCGTCACCCTTTCAGCTCTGAATGCATTCACTTTACCATAAGATTTAATATTAGCCTCAAATAATTGTCCGATATTTGATGAGCACGTGCACACTCTCCCACCTGGCTCTCTCCCACCTAGCTCTCTATCCTCACTATCTCCTTGCTCATCTATGACAACTACTCAACACAGTATTGATTGCAGTTGATCTGTTGCCTTGCTCCACTCAATTTGTTGACCTGAAGTTATGAGAAGAGGTCAAACTTGCACATACCTATTATCTTGGATCAATAGCTGTTATTCCTAAGTTTGAATTTGCAACTCTTTGTTTCGTTTAATTGATTGATTGCCAGCATTGAAGTGCCACCGATTGTGCTCTTGGTTGTTGTAGTAGTAGTTGTGGCACAAACACTATTTGGACGGCTATGAGAGGGCAGTCTATTGTTGACTAATATGGAGGTCTAAAACATCTGCCAAATAATGGAAACCATTGTTGAAAATATATCACCAGAAGAGTTGCACTCCTTTTCCAAAGAGGTATAAAAGTATTTATCCATTGTTTCTATGAAAACATTTCTTCTGTTCCATACGATAGGAACTGATAAGTAGATTACTTTCAATGCAATCACACATAAAACAGTTGAAGAATATAATCAACAAAAGAGATGTCCGTTCAGTCGATGGTCGGCAGAACTCGAAAAATGGCCGGAATTTCGATTTTCGTAAATATAAGTCAAGACATATCGCAATAAAACTTCTTTACTTTGGTTGGGATTACAGCGGATTCGCTGCTCAAGAAGACACTGAACAGACCATCGAAGCCGCTCTTTTCGATGCACTTCTAAAAACACGACTCATTCGCAGCCGACAGACTTCTAACTATCACCGATGCGGACGAACAGATAAAGGAGTTTCCGCCTTCTCTCAGGTTATTTCTATTGACGTCAGAACTAATCTGAAGTCTGGCAAAGGAGTCGTCACTCCCGAGGATTTTATAGAAGGGCCTGAAGATTGTCTGATAAATGAAACGAATAGACAAGAAATCAATTACACTCTGATTTTGAATAATGTTTTGCCCCAAAATATTCGTATAATAAGTTGGACTCCCGTTGAGACCACTTTTAGCGCCCGATTTGACTGCAAGACCCGAACCTATAAGTATTTCTTTCCGAAGGCAGACCTCGATATCGAACGGATGATAATCGGATGTAATTATCTTTTGGGTGAACACGACTTTAGAAACTTATGCAAAATGGATGTGAATAACGGTGTTGTCAACTATAAGAGGAATATTCTGTTTGCAGACATCTCTCAGTATTGCACTCAAAACGATTTGACTGACAATCGTTTGGATGAAAGTTATTCGATGTGTTGTCTGACAATCACTGGATCAGCCTTTTTATGGCATCAGATCCGATGTATTGTTGCTCTTCTATTCCTCGTCGGTCAACAGAAAGAAAAGCCAGAAATAATCAGTGAATTACTGGACATCGAAAAACATGCGAATAAACCCCAATATTGTATGTCCGCTGACTTTCCCTTAGTTTTATTTGACTGCACTTATGGTGAGTCCGATGTCAAAGATTGGATTTACGATTCAAAGGCATTGGAACAACTGATTCGACACTTGCAGTCCTTATGGACTAAACAAGTGGTCAAAACAGAAATAATCAAATCAATGGTCACTTATTTGACAAATGAACTCAGATCTGATAATTCAATTGAAGAATTGTCGTCTATCTGTTCCCAAATCGAGCCCTTATGTATGGGCGCTAAGCATAAAGTCTATAAACCATTATTTGAACGACCCTTTTGTGGTTCGTCCGAATCTCATCTTTTAACCAAATTCTTAATAAATAATTTTTTTTTGCAGAGAGTTTGGAAGAGAGGATATCCAAGTCTAACAAAAGGACAAAGACCTGATCCAAAATGACGCCATATTTGTTTCACTTATAATCGTTTAGTTTCTGAGTCGTTGAGTATTCTGTAAATGAATTTTTGTGGAAATGTTGAAAAAATCTGAATTTTTATTAAATATTATAAACTGTTTCTAACTTTTTATATTAAATATAAACAAATTGTAAAACAATTGAAAGTCAAATATCAGTTTCAACGGAAGTCTTAGAAGTGTTTCTATTCAATGGCAGATTCGGTGCCATTAAATGCTTGTTATATCTCTTCCATTGCGGCGATTGATATGAAGAGCTGTTCACTTCTGGACTAATTTCGTTGTGCGTCGTTCGATAGCTCGCTCCCGGAGGAGGTGGTGGCGGAGGGATATAGCCATCGAAGTGATCGTAGTCTTTTGAATTCTGGTCATCTGTCGGTTCAGTAGTCATAACACTGAACGCCTTAATAACATTCATATCGTTTTGTGCCTTTTTAGGCCCATAACTATCTTCGGGATATGGAATGGCATTACGTTCTCTGTCTGTCGGCTGTCCGGTCGTCCCTTTTCTGAAATTTAAAGCAAATTTTGAGACAAATCTTTAACAATAAATGGAATACTTTTTGCAGAGAATGACTGTAACGACAATCATAATAACAGTGACTAAAGTGAAGGCAATCAGCGCTGCTGTATATGCGGCCCGAATCAGATGACCTGTCAGTTCAATTAGGCATTAATTATAATGAATGTCAATTTTGTATTCAGAGAACATACCATCAAAAGGGTGTTGAATGATATCACAGTTGGATTGGTTTGTGTGCTGTTTGCAGATTGAGCTCAAGTTTTTGGAGGGAATGTCTGATATCACGTCTGAAGTGTTGTCAACCGATTCTTCGCTCTCCGACTCTTCATTGGAACTAATTGTCGTTCTTTCGGAAACTTCTCCCGGAACTGAATCCAAATTCATTTAATGATTAATAATTTCAATTGAGTCAATTGAGTCATACCTGTGGAACAGGGGCGGGAGTCACCATAAGTGGGACAGGCACATATGTAACCTGCATGGAGGAGCCGTCAAACAAAGTTATTTAAACAAATGGGTTGAGACAAACCTTGTGGTCTGAAAAGGCAGAGATGACTGCAGGCACCGTTGTGGTTAGAGCAGGGATTACCCCCCGTTTGTCGCGTGTGAGCCACAGCTTTAACTTCGGTTAGGTTTTCAATATTATCACAAATAGTCTCGTGATCAGCACCTGTCACTTTGTTGGCCCTTTCGATGGCCTTTGTTTGAGAGTCCGACCAATAGATGTACTGATCCATTATTGTTAGGCCGTAGGGCTGAGCAATGTTTTTGATTAAAATGCTTCTATATTTTCCGTCCAAATCGGCGCTTTCTATCTGATCCAACTGTGAGTCGACCCAATAAATGCGATGGCTGTCCATATCCACAGTCAGTCCATTTGGAAATCCCAACTCTGAAGCTATGATTACCTGACGACTACTTCCGTCCAAAAAAGCTTTAAATAAAAATAGAATTAAATTAAAATATTATTATTAATAAAAATCACTTTTATTTCTAAACCTTTTTCTATTTTAGGGACAGCCCCGGAATCACACCAAAATAGGAAGCCCAGAGCTGGTAATACTGCCAAAGCTCTTGGCTCATCCAAATCCAGGTCTATTATGACTTTACGAGAGGAACCGTCACTTCGAGACACTTCTATTATGTTACGATTGGCATCACTTGAGTACAGATTGTTTGCCACCCAATCGAAGGCCAGTCCCGTAGGCATTGAGATATCCTTTTGAATCACGATTTGAACATTAGATCCGTCGAAATCGAAGGAACGGATTTGTTTTAAGAGTAGATCCGAATGAAAAACTTTTTGATTGGAAAAGTCGTAGTCTATGGCCACTGAGTTTTGTATATTGAGCACAGGTATATGAACATCACTGAAGTCTTCCGTGTCCAATGAGATTCTTCTTATGCTGTCCTTTGTAGCCACCAATAGTTGTCGGGTCAGGTCTTTAATACAAAATTCAATTAGAGATCATTTGAGGGAAACTATAAGTGATTTGAGGACTGACTGGGATTACAAGTTTTCTCGTCGTTGTAAAGAATCATTCCCGTCGGACACAGACACGAATACCCCTTCGCACTGTTCCTAAGGCAGAGGTGAGAACAGCCCCCGTTATTGATTTGGCACATGTTGTGAATGATATGCGAGTCATTGGTTAATATATTTATGGCGCGGATGTCCACTAAATTATTCAGTCCTTTGAGTATTATCTCAGGTTTGGCCTCATTTGTTAAAGTATTCAATCTATGGATAGCTCTGGTCTCCCAATCAGTCCAATAGACATAGTCGTCAATGACAGCCACTCCATAAGGCGCCGGCAGTTCGTTGATTAGTTGTTTTCTATTAACACCATTGATGTCGGCAATCTCTATGCTGTGCGTTTGAGAGTCGGCCCAAACGAATCTCCCTTTTTTAGTGATGGTGATCCCATTTGGCCAACCAAGTCGTTCACTTACGATAACGGCTCTTCTGCCACCATCCATATCAGCCCTTTCTATCCTGACCTGAGCGCCCATATCGGCCCAAATCATATGACCAGTCAAGTGATTGACAGCAATGGCTCGGGGAGAGTCCAACTCATGCCAAATAAGGACCCGACGCTGTGAACCGTCCAGATTGGAGACTTCTATCCGTTTGCGGCCGGCGTCAGTCCAGTATAGCTTTTTGCCGACGTTATCGACAGCCAATCCGTTGACGTCATACAAACCGACGGCAATGACTTCTTCGACTATTCCGTCGCTGATCCCCGCTTTGTATATCTTGTCTTCTTTGGTGTCACTCCAGTAAACACTATTATTCTCGATATGAATGTCAACAATGATTGCATTGGAGAGGTGTCGGTTCAGAGGAACTACAACCTCCGCATAATAGGGCACTTCCAGTGAAATTCGGCGAATTGTATTCCTGACCGCAACCACTAAATACTTTTGCATATCTGAGGCACAAGTCCTGCCATCACTGACAAGTCGGACACCTGTAGGACATGAACACTGATATCCCGGTGCGGACGGCGATAAAAGGCACAAATGGCTGCACCCGGCGGTCAAACACTCGTTCCTTAATTCACTCTTTGCTTCTAGCAATTGATTGTTGAATATTTGGATATCCATTAAGTTATCTAATCCTGCGATCAGTGTTTTCCTCTGATCGCCACTCGTCTTATGTCCCCTTTGGATGCATTTGAGCTCCAGATCCGTCCAATAGATGTAATTCCCATAAATGACTAAACCGTACGGATGTTTGATATTCCGTGATATAAGAACCTGTCGTTTGGAGCCGTCTGTCAAACGAAACCATAATTAACCGATTAATGTGAGAAAAGTTAACTTTTATACTTGTTTTGACCTCAAATGAATGGTTAGAGTCAACTAAAAGGTTAATCTTTTCAGACAAAAGACAAATTCTCACCAAATTCTGAATATTCGATTCTTTTGGTTCCGGCGTCACTCCAGTAGACCCTCTTCTCCATGAAATCGATTGCCAACCCGTGCGGATAAGTCAGATTTGTTGAGTGCAGTATTGTTCTCTGAGAACCATCCATTCCGGCCCTTTCTATCTTTGAGTTGGATTTATCCCATTGACTCCAAAACATGAGAGCACTGGAGGGATCGAGAACTATATCTCTGGGCTGATCTAATGATTGCCAAACTAAAAGGCAACGCATTGTGCCGTCCATTCGCGACACTTCAATCACATTACGTCCTGAGTCGACCCAATATATATTCCTGGCCATCCAGTCCACTGCTAGACCTGATGGCGATTCCAGTGAAACCGAAATGATTGTGCTTTGGCTCAAACCGTTCCAAAGGCCGCGATTTATTGTTTTGTTGGTCAGATCTGACCAGAATATTGTAAATGACTCGGGATCGTAATCGATGGACACGACGCCATTGATGTCTTTGAGAGGAAGCACTACATCAATGTTGGCCTCTTCGGGACATTCGATACAAAGCCATCGAATATCATTGCGACGGGTGAACAGTATGAAAGTGTCCGGTTTGTCGCGACAGCTGCGCCCATCCGCGTTCAAGTTATAGCCGGTCGGACAGGAGCACCGGTAGGTTACGTTATTTGGCAAACATATGTGACTGCACTGATGTGCTGAACATCTATTGATAACATCCGGTTGTCTTAAGGGATGTAAAATCGTGATATCCATCGGGAAATGCAGTTTGTTGTGGACTAACGACATGTTCTTTCCGCTCATTTTAGACGCCATTTGAATACTTTTTGTCTATTAAATCGAATTACAATTAATTGCTATAAAAAACAAACCATTCGTTGATTGTAAGTATTGTTAATCGGATGCCAGACCTGCCAATCAGTCCAATAAAGGCTGTCCTCGAACACGGAGACGGCGAACGGATGTGGTAATTCGCCTACAATTTATGCTTCGATTGACACCAATTCAAACACTAATCTATTCGTTTACTTACCTTCGATGACATGTCTTCTATCAGTTCCGTCCAAATTAGAGCTTTCGATGACGTGATGCTTGGCATCGACCCAATAGAGGCGGTGCGACGGATGGTCTATAGTCAGACCGTTTGGCCAAAAGAGAGACGTCTCTACAATAGGCATACGACCCGTTCCATCCATAAAAGCTCTCTCAATACGTGGCTGTTGTCCCCAATCAGTCCAAAAAATACTGGAGTCCTCCGGATTAGCGACAATAGCTCTGGGCTTTTCAATGCCTTTCCAAAAGAGCACTTTCCTCAGAGTTCCGTCCAAATCGGAGAACTCTATACGAGAGGTACCCGAATCAGCCCAAAAAATTCGATGACAAATCCAATCGACAGCTATTCCTCCGGGACTGACCAGACCTGCGCTCACAATAGACTTGGGATCAGTTCCATTCAAATTGGCTCTGAATATGGCGTCGGCTGATATATCAGACCAGAAAATTAATTTTTTTTCGTAGTGATAGTCGATTGCTATGGCGTTCTGTAGGTTTCCCAAAAGTGAAGTGTATTCTGAGCTATCGATCGACACTTTTCTAATATCCATTCTATTGGCGAATAAAATGATGGGTTCGGGTCCGAGTGCTTTGCATCTCTTTTTGTCGGCTCTCATTCTATAGCCTTTGGTACAAAAACATTGATATCCGGGCACAGAATTCTCACACCTTTGGGAACACATCTGTTCTGTAAGAAAGCACTCATCGATATCCATACAGGAACGGCCGTCATATCCCATTTGATAACCTTCTTTGCAAGCGCACTGGTGGCCATTAGTGGTTGCTATGCATAGGTGCTGGCAGGGAAAGCCATCCTCACGACAAGGTGTTCCAGAAGCACAAGTACCATTCAAGTCTTCGTCGGAACCATCGGGACAGTTGGGCGCACCATTACATACATTGTTCTGATTAATACACGTGCCGTCATTGCATTTAAAGTTGCCTGTCGTGCACTCCTTTCTGATGGCACAGCCTTCTTCGTCCGAATTATCACTGCAGTCGATGTCGCCATCGCACCGCCACCGCAACGAAATGCATCGACCGCTCCGACACCTAAACTCTTCAGATGTGCATGACTTGGACGCTAACAATGGATAATGTCTTATAGTCTTACAAACAATTCGGGAATTCTATAAAAAACTGAATTTTCAACTTATTTAAGAGGCAATGGCAGTGATCAGGCAGTGATCAGGCAGTGATCAGGCAGTGCTCAGACAGTGCTCAGGTCTTTAAATTTTTACGATCTCTATAAATGATAATTTGCTGTTTTATGGCGTCTTCTCCTCGACTATAAAATCATTGCTTTTATATGTTTTAAATTGAAATAAAAACTCTTTTTATCATTTGATGACCTTTTCATCAAATGTTTGTCTAAAGAATTGGAATATTGAGTGAAAACTGAAAACAAAGCCCAAAATGAGAGGAATGTATGGACTGATAAAAACATACAAAATTGCTTTCAAAGAAAGAAAGAATTATTTTTATGAACAGACTATCAGATAATTTCTGTATTGTTTGCTAACAACTGATATTAAAGACTGTTTTCTTACGACAATTGTGTTCATCAGACTTGTCCTCACAGTCAGGGTCTCCGTCGCACTTCCAGTCGATGTTAATGCACTGACCATCACTACACAGATATTCAGTGGAACGACATTCAACTCTTCCCTCTGGAGAACAATTGCAATAATAATGATTAAGAGAGGGCTGTGTATCGGTCCCAATGGAGAGACAGCTATTGCGCACAGACATCACGTCTCAACTAATTTCAAGACTAATGGATGTCTCATATCAACGATAAATATGATTAAGTCAATTGAAAGGCAAGCCTTACCGCACTTGGCCTCATCAGACCAGTCCCCACAATCATTGTCCCCATCGCAATGATAAGCTTCACTAATACACCGGCCATTACGACATCTGTGCTGACCGGACGGACAAGAGATGTGATCTAAAGGCATGAGCTCACACTCCAACTCATCGGAACCGTCCACACAATCTGTTTCGCCGTCGCAATGGAATGACATCGAAACACATCCACCGGTGTGGCAACGAAACTCTGAGGCACCACAGGGCCGGCCCACACATTCTTCGTCTGACCCATCGCCACAATCATCGGTTCCATCGCATTGCCATTCGTTGTGAATACATCTGCCATTAGAACACTTGAACTCCTTTTCGAGCGCACAGTCTCTTGGATTGCAATCATTTTCATCAGAACTATCGCCGCAATCATTGTCTCCGTCACAGAACCAAGTCTTCAAAATACATCGACCGGAAGAACAGGTGAAGTGTTCGCCCGAACAGACAGGAAGGACTACAAAACAATACCAAAATTGTATTAAAACTGCTTTGAATTTTTCAATCGGAAAATAAGTGGAATTTTGATTTTCTTTCAAATAACTTTCATTTTTCTCATTAATTAAATTCAAGTATTGAATAGAAGAAGAATTGGAAAAATAATACGTTATTAATATCTAAAAGCTATTAGATTTAATCGGATTAAAGGATTTCCTCCAGACTTTTCTCCAAAAATATATTTTACATAAAAAAGAATTCAACTCAAAGACACAATTATTGTTCAGTAGTTGACTTCAATTTTATTCAGGGGTTACCAATGGAGAGAAGGTTTTTGCCCCCCTTTGAAGAAAGTTTATTTGGCCCACCCTATGACTCCTCACACTAGGGTCTTCCAACTCGGTGACCCCTGATTTTACTCAATTACTTAAATATTTTACAAATCGATTGCTTTTGAAATGAAAATTATATTTTATTAGTGAGTTACTAGAATAACAAGCAATCAATTAAGCTTTTTTTAATAAAACTAGACTGTTTGCTGAAAAAAATAATTTTGTTCCTGATGAGAAAATAATGACTGATCGTCAAGGGCTGGAAGATTGAGAAATTAAAAAAATCAATTAAGAATTTTAATTAAATAATAATTAGTTTGAATTCACTGTTTCTGTGACTCATATTTTCTTCTGTTTAATTTCAAAGGGAATGAAATGAAGGGAAATTCAATTGTGTTTTGCGATCCATTACTTGTAGACATGATTTAGCTCTTATGTGGACTCAATTTTTTGCAGATAATTATTTTCAGGAAATGATTGCTCTCAACAATTGTGAAACGAAATCAAAGTCGTAGACTGTCTTCTCAAAGTCTTGCTTGAGTCTGGAATTTCGTGTTTGAGAAGCAATTTCCAAGAGTTTAACGATTGAAAAATGATGGAAAAAAGGAGAGCACAGAATCGAGTTTCAAGTTTTGAATCAAAACTAATTCTGAGCGCTGCCAACACTGATCTTTGTTTTAAATAACTTTTTCGGTGAAAATATTTGTAAAAACAGTGATTTTATATCACAAAAGATTACTCGAACGGAATTCGCAATTTGGAAAACAAGTAATTTATTATCCGTTGTTCTGCTCTTTCCTTTTTCTTGTATTTCATTTGATAACACATTTTTCAGTCGCGAGAGAGAGAGAGAGAGAGAGAGAGAGAGAGAGAGAG
>JAQIWP010001136.1:0-17069 GCA_034695525.1 Euzetes globulus
CGAGTCGGCTATATTTTGGGAAAATTTTAGGATTTTTTGGTAATGTCAGCCAAAAATCACATTTTTGCAAATGGCGGACGGAAAATCCGTCATTTTGTTCTTTATTTGAAGAAATTAATCCTTTAAACTTGTAGAAAACACTTATTATAGCCTTATAAGGCTAATTTAGGCTTTAAAACTACGGAAATAAGCCTATTTTAGAAGAAAATGGCCGTTTCCAGCGCTATTTCCGTCAGCCATTTTACCCTCCCCCATACCCCCCTGAAAAAATTTTCATTGGCCACCTCTGTACTGATACTAAATGTGGCATAATACAGATATGTATATGTACTTGGTATTTCCCTTGATTTTTTCGAGTTTCTATTCTATGTCATCCATTCATTCAATTATATCAAAATCTTTGATTTATTAAGTTGCAAGTTTTTAACTGACAGAATGCACGATGCAATCACTTTCATTACTTTATAACTAACTCGAAAGAACATAAGGTTTGTAACAACATATAATCAAAGGCAGTTTCGAACACTTCCTTTATCAGCAAGGATATATAAGATCCGTGATCCTAGGGGGATATAGGGAGAAAATATTTTCAAAATAGCGTGTACGAAAAAGCTGGCAGGTTCTTAAATATGCTTATTTCGGGTAATTTAAAGAGTTAATTGGTTTAATTAAGCCACAATTAAACTATTATTCAAGTTGTAAAGCTGAATTTCTTAAAATAAGGGACAAAATGGCTGAATTTTTGGCAGCCATTTTTCTTTCCCAGGTTTGAAAGGGTATTTGTATCCTCTAGATCCTATTTTCAAACTTAACTTATCAGGAAACCCCTCCCCCATTGAAGATGCCTGATTTTCAGCAATAAAGATTAACTAAATAAAATTGAAATAAGTCTGTTATGCCTTTAGAAACTAATTAATGGCTGAAATGTTTTAGAAATTCTTCGAAAATAAAGAATTGAAGTTTTGATTAAAAGTTTATTCCTTACGATATATTATTGATGTGAACAATTATTTTCACTAAAAATATATTAAAAAATATAATAAAATCTTTAAGCAAATTGTTAATTAAAATGAATATCTAGGTAACCTTCAGTAATAAGAAATGCGAACATAAATGTGTAGAAAAATTATTCATTTTTATAGTTAAGTGTCAGAATTAGTGACTATTTTGACGATCCAGTCTTCATATTCAGAAATTCTGGTGTAAATTCCGGGTAAATTAGGTTCAGCACATTTAATGCCATTTGAGACAATGCCAGTTAAAGTCCATCTGCCTTCAGGCCCTTCCCGCACAGCCAGCGGTCCACCAGAGTCTCCTTCACATGAATCTTTGCCTCCCATGGCATAGCCGGCACACAGAATGGTTTTTCTGGCAACAAAATTATGTTTGGCTTTTCGATACATTTGTTCGCATTCATCGTTTGATATAATCGGAACCTTTACTATTTGTAATACTTGGGGAATAGTCCGCTCCTCTGTAGTTATCATAAAAACTGACAATTAGTGAATAAACAGAAATGAATTGAACTCACGATATGAAAGTACTCCCCATCCACTGACATATGCTTCGTGACCGACAAAGTCGTTGCCTCTCTCTGGCAAACAAATAGGTTGAATGTGTTGGTCATAATCGACGTCTGATTCCAATTCGATGAGTGCCAGATCATTTTCAAGTGTTAAATGATTGTAATTTGGATGAATGACAATTCTTTTGGCTTTTCTCACAATCGGACTTCTTTCAGCTAAACCTCTTTCAGAAGTCATCGCTTCAACAGATTTCAGGTTATGTTCACCGAATATGACTTGGAGTGAACCGAAAAGACCAGAATTGCAGTGGGCCGCAGTTATCACCCAATTGTGACTTATCAGAACAGCTCCGCATTTGTTGTAACGCCATAAACCGAAGAACCTGGCTTCTTTGATCAATGCTTGCCAGGGAGCCTCACCAATAAAGGCATCTTTACCACCGACTATACGACTCGAGCGCAATAATTCTAGAGGACGTTCCCCGCATCCAATCCCTTTAAAGCCAACAATTGGGTTATTGCTTAACCTAACTACTGGTATATTACCTTTGACTGAACTTTGACTGACTATAATTAACAAATTTATACTTATTATTACTATTTTAAAAATATAACAATTTGAAGACATTTAACACTTTGAAAATAAAAAGATTTCAAATATCAATTCAATTGATTGAAACAAATTTCATTAAATCTTTTTTGAAAGACTTTGTGTTACATTCAAAAGTTTAGTCCAACAAATGAGTTAAGGTTTTGGCTTTACATTCAATTTTATTGCTTTGGATATTCAAATTACAAGTGATTTTACACTCTGATCATTGAACATCTATTTTAGAAAGCATTCAAATATAGTTCAATAAATTAATCCGAGTTTAAGGGTTTAGTCGTTTTTCAATATAGAACTCAATTCTTTCTTAACACTAATTCATTGGACAAACAAATCGATTAATGAAAATCAGTCATATTTTAAAAAAGAGAATCAGAGCGGACTTCCTAAAGGAACTAGAGACATTCAAATCTTGGAGATTACGGTTACAATCATTTCATTATCACTTCATACTTAAATTTTCGGTATTTTCTAATCTGTTCAGTGGATATTTATTTGTTTGCCTTGCTTATTTTTCATTTTATAAAATTTCTTCGAATCTGTTTATCGAACAATTTGTTGATTAACTGTTACTGTCTTAAGATCTGACTTTCAATTTTTAAAAATAAAATTCAAACATGAACTTTGATGTGCAGGTATAATTTATATTGAAATCCCTGTTTCAAAATAGTGTGATCATCTTCGATGCAGAGAGTAAAGTTACTAGTTACTAAACTATTCCTTAAGAGAGGGATTGACATTGTTTTTCTGATTTTAAAACTTTTAAAATTGCCCTGTATCGGTATTAAATGATTATTGCCAATTAGTACTTAAAGGGATTTGTCAATGATTTGAGGGAAAGCCATCTTTTGTTACTTTGATGAAAGTAAATACAAACACATGATTTGCATTTGAATCGGCAAATAGTCTGAATTTTTACTTAAAATGCTTTCAATAATATTATCTCATCTGAAGTATAATCGCAAGTATTTTATCGCAAATCAAATCCAATTAAATATATTTATAAGAATGGTTTTAATCGACAGATATATTGAAATCGCCTCTATTTTGAGTGCGAAGCAATCGAATCGATTAATTTCATCAAAGTTTGGGATCAGTTCCATAAATGACACCAAAACTGATCGACATTTTGGATTAAATCCGTTAATTACAGAAAATGTTGCCATTAATAATATTCATCAAAAATCGGATCCTATTTTAGACAAATGGGACACAAATAAGATTTATTTTCTATTGAATCCATTGTTGAGGACATCAATAGTTTTGCCCGATTTGTCATCTTTTCGAGACGTCGACCAAAATGTCAGAAGAATAGAAGAGTCGGGGAAAGTGACGAAAGTCATAAAAGAGATGCCGGCCTCCAATCAAACCAACAAAATCTATTGTGATTACAGAATAATTCGCGACCCGAGGTCTTATACTCACCTGACTATAATCCGTCGGCATAAGATGAACAAGCACAAACGAAAAAAGTGGAGGAAAAAAATGTTGGCTTTTCTTAAGAAAAAATTCCTCAAAAGAAACATAAAGACTGAAAAACTTTTCAGAGCAGAACTGTTAACACAGATCAAAGAGGCTGAAGAGTTTGACGCAGAAAAGTATGTCCGGACTATTCTGGAGACCATCGACAACGTTCCCAAACCCGAGACTCACCTCCAAAAGATTGAAAAGATTCAAGAATTGATTCGCAAGAATAGAAGAGAAACGAATTTGATTTCTCCGAAGTTTGACGACTGAAACCACTTCTCATTACATTTGACTCAAAATAAAATGTTTTTAAAATTTCTTGAATTAGGTTTTGCTTCTTTCAAATGGTTGAACAGTACAAGTGATAGTCTAATCAGTTGTTACCAGTCCATTGATTTACACCAATTTTATACTGACCAGTACAACAGCGCCTACATTAGCCCATAATAGCATTAAACGACCAACATGAAGTTCTCAACTACCCTTTTTCGTGGGTTTTAAAGACCGGTCCTTATAAGTCATTTTTCTGAGAAGGATGTCTTTATAGATGATCTATAAAGACATAGCAACTGATTGTTTGAGACCGAAATCCCCGAAATGACTTATAAGGACCGGTCTTTAAAAGCCACGAAAAAGAGTACTTTTTAAATCGTGATTATATCTAAACAATTAAAGTTTCACCTTTGCCATTTATTGACTCTTATCAAACATTATTCCTCTATGTGAAAACTGAAAATAATAAAAATTGAATAGATAGTTTCTAATTTATTACTAGATTTATGAGGTAGGGTCAGAATTAATGAACAGAAATGGCTATTTGACAAAAATCTGCTGTAAGTTGTTCTGAAATTGATTATTTTAACCCTTATAAATTAATAAAATATGTGGCTAAAGATCAATTTTAATAAAGTCTTTAAATAAATAATCTGAAATTTAGAATTGTCTTGATGTTAATTAATAATTAATCGAGTCATTTTACTTCTTTTTTTCTGGTGTTAGTGCTTGGTCAGTAAAATCATGATGGTGCTTTAAGGTTTAAAAGACCAAAATGGGATGAGTTGTAAAGCCTGAAGTCGTGAGCATTAGACGGGAGGGGCTTATAAAGGATTGGAGTTAACATCCAATCAAATGAGTTTATTCAATGAAGAGCGCAAAATATGAGTACAAAAATCAGATACAATATAACATATATTCAGACAAAAATGTTATGCACCTGAGAACTAATTTTCACTCCTTTATATGACTTAAAGTTTTCCTTATCACTCATTATTATCACATTTAGTTGAATAAGCAATTAAAACTAACATTTATTTACATTACAAGCGTAACATTATATTTGAATTGACTTTTATTTGACTAAAATTATCACAGATTTTATGAATTGACTGAAAGGGTGTTTTATTTACTACTCACTATTGGTTGACAAGTGGGGGTTGAAGTGCGTCCCCGTCTAATACTCACGACTTCAGGCTTTATTTATTTTTTAATGTAAGGATTGAGTCATTCGCTTTTGAGCCAAATTGTGTCATATGATTGGCTGATGTGAGTTGCGAACCATTGGTGTCACTCCTGAGTGCCTGTGCTCTATGCTATACAGTAGTGATAATAGCAGTACAGCTGATCCCAGTGTACGGGCGTTGTATTATGCGATCGCCTCCCGACTCAACGGTTAGCTCTTGTTTGGCGCGTTTGACTCAGGTTTCGATTTTAGTGCTGTTCACTGGTTGTCAGACACTGTGAGGCTCTTCCCTATCTCTAGACTTCTAGTTTCTGAAGCTTTGCTTTCCTTGTATTTCAAGTTTTCCACAAATAATAAATCGTCTCTTAATTATTGTCGTATTTATCCTCGTATTGACTCAATTCAGTGCTAACTTTGCAGTTGAAGTAAATTTTAGTCTCAAAAGCGTTTGATTCAGTCCTTAATTTTGTGCCACAAATTATATTAAAAATGTCTTCAGATATGGAACCAAATTCATTAACAGTGAAAGCAGACAATAGATGGTATAATGTTATTGCCATCAGAGGTAACCAAAACATTGTTATTTCGTTGCAGTATTTCTAATGTTATGTAAAATATAAATGTATTTGAATGTAAACCTGTCGGTTAGGATACGCTCTGTCGACTTGTCTCTCATTTTTAATTCTCATTTGTTTTTTCACACATTTTTCAATGAGTTTTGTTGTCAAGCAATGCACTGGAATAGCATTTGAAAATGATTTTGGCCATTTTTCTATTAGACTTGATTTACATGTTTTTTCCTTTTAGTCATTGAGTCAATTAATTTGATTCGTCATTCTTTGTCATTCAGATATTGAAATGATTGAAAGTCAAGTAAAAACTTATTGCCATCGCTTCCAATTGACTTATTTACGTACTTTTCTTCTAATTAAACATCTATTTCGAGTTTAATTTAAACTGTTATATCAATTGATATCGATTTTCAATTCATTCATTGATTCTTGCTAAGTCATGAAAGCAGTATATTTAATGAACATGGTCCATTATTTAATAAATTGACGATTAGTCAGAATCTATGCAAATAAAGTGGTTTATTAATTGCATGAAACGAAAGTTCACTGGCAATGAACTTTGGTTGGGAACTATGGTTGAGGGCTGGACTCTTTCAATGCTATTATATAACAGAGTTGTGCACTTCCAGAATATACAGCCAAAGAAGTGGATATGCTTTTAATGATAGCCTGTTACTAACCGAATAATAGTCCGCAAAAAACACTGGTTTACAGCCATATTTGCTAAAATTAACAAGTTGCAAACTTGATTGAAAAACAGACTGATCAAACATCTAATGTTTATTAGTCATTTGGAATCCCTAATCAATGAATTGTTTGTTAAATATCTTGAAAAAGAATTTCCTGAAACCAACCACTCATGAAATGAAGATCGATTCTTATCTTTGGATTTTGAGGAAATTTTAGACAAGTTTAAAAATGATCAGTTGTTTAGTTATCAGGTCTATAATTGGTTGAAAGGCGAGGTTTTCTGTTGATATTCAATGTTCGATACAAAACGTATACTTTTATTGCGAACTCTGTTTCTATCCATTTGACGAACCGATCGATATTTGGTTTGTTTTGTTGTGAAGAAGCAGTCATTCAATGTATTGCATAAGTGTTGGACTCCATAACTGCTGCAAATCCTACAAATGGAGCCAAACTTATGCTAAAGCTTCACATTCTTTTCACTTATTGTGGCTCAATTGTCCTTGTTTGATTGAAAGTTGAACTCATCTCATAATAACTAATGAAAAGTACAATTTTAATCCAAAAGATTTTGAATCAAAATTCATAAATATTAATTTGATTGTAATTAGTTGCAGAGCTGGTCTATTGGCGTGACCCTAAAAAGAGTGGAATCGTCTTTGGGGCCGGACTGGCAATTCTCCTGTCTTTAACCGTCTTTTCGATTATATCGGTGATCGCATACACTTCGTTGGCCACACTCTCTGTCACACTTTCCTTCAGAATCTACAAAAACATCTTACAAGCCGTTCAAAAGACTAGTGAAGGCCATCCCTTCAAGTAAGTCCTCTAATCGTTTGTTAATAGCTTTGAATTAAATTTGATTGAATCGTTTAGAGAATACCTGGAGATCGAAATTACACCTTCGAGTGAACGCATCCATGAAATCGTTGATTCTGTTCTGTCGCAGACGAACTGCACCGTAAAAAAGTTGCGATCCGTTTTTCTCGTCGAAGACATCATCGATTCACTTAAGGTAATCGCTTTTCACATTTTCAAACAATTTATCTAAAATTTTCTATTCATAGTTTGTGGTCCTCTTCTGGTGTCTGACATACATCGGCTCCTGGTTTAACGGTCTGACTCTAATAATCCTGGCATATTTGGGAATGTTCTCTCTGCCCAAAGTCTATGAATTGAATAAGACACAAGTCGATCAATATTTAAGTCTGGCCTCCACTCAAATCAATGAAATCACTTCAAAGTATGCATTGATGAAAATTTATTCATTTTAAACCAATTTTTACATTTAATTTCATGACCACAGAATCAGAGCTAAAGTTCCGTTTCCAGCCAAAAAGGAGAAGGATAACTGAAAAAAAAAGTCCTGAAAACACCTGAAAATATTAATAATTTTGGCATAAAATGTAAATTTTTGAACCGAGTATTTCAGGAATAAAAGTAACAGTAAATAAGAATTTTATTGGAATTTTGCAATTCTTCTCATTTTATTAAAAAATGTTTTACTTTGGGAGTCATAATTGAATTCATTCATGTATTTTATAAGAATATTCTCGTAGTTATCGGTAATAATCTTCACTCAAAATATTGGATTAATATGTGAAACAAAAGCCGAGAATCGAATCCAGACATCCATTAATCGGATATTTTAATTATTACTTTAACTCACATTTATATTTGGAATTTAACACAAAATTAGCCCTCAATTTGAATAAAAACGAAAACAATATTTTAGTTTTTACCTGTGATTACATGTCATTCTCTTTGGGACAGAATTTTTTTTATTTAACTTATTATTTAAGAAAGCATTTAATTATTTGATTGGTCTCTAAGTTATTGTTAAAATGTATAAACAATTGATTTCGGAACAGATTTGTTATGCAAAACGGTTTATCTCTCAGATAATACGGATTACTGTAAATGTTTTTAAGAATTTGTTTATTTTTCGAATTGATATCGAAAAACAATCTATTTAGATTCAAACAACATTTGTTTCAATATGAAACCACAATTTTTCTAAATTCTGTGGTGAAAAGTATGCTTTCCTGTCATATATTCTGTAAATTATAACTTATTCGGAATATTTGGTTACAATGAGTGTTAGTCCAAACCTTTATTACACAAAACACATAGTTTTAAGCTTTTAGTTTAAGTTTGTAATATATTATCTAAAATACAGTTATTTAATGGCATTTTCGGAAATTATTAAACAAAAATTGTGATGTTTTGCGAAATCTATTATAAGATCTGTTAATTCTTGTATCGATTCAGTTCTTAATTTGAATAAATTTACTTCTTTTCAAAATTTCAGGCAAATATTTCGTCTTTTTATTAACAATCGATTAATACAACTAATATTCGACACAATTTTTTTTATTAATCTTGTAATAGAGCTGTAATCAGTCCTAATGGACAGATAATCGGAAGAATATTCCACTCAAATGATTGCTAAGATCAGATAAATTCAGTGACATTTCCAAAAAATAGGTCTTCATATTAAGCGAAGACTTTCATCGATGTATTTTACAGATATTAGTAGTGACTCAAACCAGTTAAAAACTTGCAGGATCTACTTGTTCTGAGACCTGTGAAATTGATTCATCTTGATAAAAATGATCACTCAATGTTACATTAAGATTATTGCAACAATAGGTGAGTTGTCTGTAAAGCTAAATGAGGTACTATTTAGGGTATGACCCCTCTGGCCATCGATGAATTTAAACTGAGACTGAATTGAATGACAAAATGATTGATTTTTATTCAGTTATTCGACTGATTGGCCTCAATATTGGGTAACAATAGTGTTGAACCAGTTTTATAATTTTGATTCATTGAGCTTTTTTACTCACATTTATAGTCCAAAAATATATTTCGCAATTCTTTGTCTTAATTCTGATAATTGGCTTAAATTAGCTTTAATTCCATGAAATGTTAGTTTTGTTGCCAACAAGATCTCAATTATTTTAATAATCAGATAGGGTTTAGGTTCACAAATAAATTCATTGGAATTATTACTACATTTAAAGCAAATTCATCACAATTTCAATGAGAGTCCCGTTTTTGTTAAGATTTTGTTAAGAAAATGTCTAAAAACGAAAAAACTTCAAATAAATGGTTAAAAATAGAATTTGTCTGAAGTTATAAAAAGTCTTTTCCGTTGATTAGTCATGTGTTCAGTAATCGATACCTGAGTTTATTAGTTCACAGAATTCGAAATCGAACGCAAAACTAAATACCTAGCAAATGGTTGAGGTTGGTCCATTCGGGCTCACAGGTAAGGCTTCAACATTTTGTATAATAGTTATTAAAAATATTGTAATTGATTTGATCGAAGGCCAATCCAATTGATTATTAACTAAAGGAAACGCTAATTGACAAAAAGTTTCATTTTCTGTTATTTTTTAAATTCTATAACTATTTTGAGGAAACACCGAAAGTTTAACACATTTTAAAAGTTTATTTTTTAAAAATGAAAAAATGTATGAATTAAATGAATTAGAGTTTAGAAATAAACGAAGTTTTCCTATAATTTCTTTAATCAAAGTTATTATTATTATTTGAAATTTGGGAAAAGTGTTTAGTATTTTATTTTGAATTTAGCATAAGTTAAGTCAGTTTATTAGCATTTAATGATATTTTGTTCCTGAATTGAATTGAGAATAAGACAAATGAGTTGATAGTATGAGTAACTCTTTTTTCGCACAAAACCTATTCAATGGTTGGCTTTTCGTTACGGAGTGGCGAACAGTCTGTGAATGGCATTCAAATAACAGCAATCATTGAGAGAATAGTATTTAATATTATGTTAGAAGTTCTGACTTCAAACTAAATGCCAATGTATTCAGACTTCCAGAGCGACTGAATGTCTTCCAAAACTAGTTGTTGCACCTGTTCTTCGCCTATCCTTTCCTGAGGGTATTTCTTAATGATTAAGTCACTGATGACTCATTCAATTGTGAAGTTTAAAAGAAATGAGAGAATGAACTCAAAAAATAAAGTTTTTTCAGACTTTACGTAACACAGCGTTCAAAGGGATGGCAAACAGTGTATCACTGGCTTAGAGTCACACATACGTTAGACCTGTGCTGCTGTCCAAACAGACCTGACTAACTGTTCAAAAATCTATTATCCAAATAAGTTGTGTTCGATTGAATTTTCTGGACATTTAAATTATGATCCGGATGTGAGTCTGTGCCTTGGTTACTGTGTTTTACGGACAGAGCGAGTGTTTGCTTAAACGCCGGACAGATGTCCGCCCATTCAATGTTGTGTTTGGTTTGTATCGCCATTTTATGGCTTCAATTCTGAGAGAGCATTAATTCAGTCATTCTTTCAGTCATTCTTTCAGGTGATTCTCAACCTATCCGTCACTTCTCTCTAATTATTTACTATTAATTTGTGCTCAAAATTATTACAAATTAATTGTGATTTTGATTTCAACTCAATGTTTGTCTTCACGTATTTATTGTCAACTGATTGGTAGTTGTATTGAATCAAATGTGACTCACATTTACTTTTAATATCAATATTAACGTAAATATCAAAAGTTTAGCCAAAAAACAGATCCAATGGTTCGCTACTTATCTGATGTCCAGACCATACAAACCATTAGTTGATTGTATGTGAATCTAATTAATATTTGTGACCAACTGTTTGTGTTGTGAACTGATTTAACAATTGAGTGAAGACGACAGTCGAGCCAATCGTCTGTCCATTTGAATGGTGTTTAGAGTTCGGGTCAATGATTCGGAGCCCAAAACCTGAGCACTAGTTTTCCACTTTTTTCCACATTTGACTCCATTATTATTACCAGAAAAACAATCGAAACCTCTTTTTTGTCGGACTATTATATAAAACGGAAATCTTTTGCAAAAGCCGTCAAACATTTCTGTGATTTTTCTCTTTTTTGTTTTGTTATCAAATAATTTATGTGAGTTTTGACTGAATTTCAAATTTAGTTTCAAATTTTTGATAATCTATTCAATGAATATATGAATATTTGGATGCAATTTACGCTTTGATTAATAGACGATATATTTTTCTTTTATGCAACGCTTCCATCAGATGTATTGAAGTATTTAAGCAATTAGTTTGAAGATAATCGATGGCCGCGAGTGTCAGAACACCGTTAACTACGGTTCACGAGTCCGTCGCTACCGATCAGGTCTGGAGTCAATGCTTTCATATCTTTTGTCATTTGATAAGCAAAACAATTGTTTCAAACAATCATTGATTTCTGATTTATTGTCTAATATTTGTTAATTAATTTGTGACAGAATGACGAAGCGATTCAAATCAATCCGATCAGAACCACTGGCAGAAGTCGAGCCTCAGAGGAGCCACATATCGGTCGGTACCGACTGCTTAAGACTATAGGCAAAGGAAATTTCGCAAAAGTAAAATTAGCCAAACATTTGCCGACCGGTAAAGAGGTTGCCATCAAAATCATAGACAAAACACAACTGAATCCTTCGAGTTTGCAAAAGGTATGCATTTGTTTGCCCTCAAAATCCTTTACTCTTGGCTTAAAAAATAGGCTGAAACACAAAAATATTTAACTGATTTAATCTGAAATTTAGACAAAACTAATCCATATTTATCTGAAATCTCTGTTCTGTTCATTTGATTTGCGGTTTTGTTGAAAATGATGTTTGGCTTATAATTAGAATCTATTTATAATTGAAATGTTGTTAAAAATGACGTTTAGATTGGATTTTATTGCATTTTCTGGTTTTGTTAAGTTTTTCATTGAATATGATTCATATGTTGAATATTTTGACTTAAATGAGGACAGTTTGTTGTGATTCCAGTCCGTTTCAAAAAACCTGTGCTTCGATTGTGTTGTCCTATAAATGATTAGCAAAGAAGCGAATATTGATTTCAATGATTTCAAAACTCTTACCTTTGGTTTCAGTTATTTAGAGAAGTGCGGATAATGAAGATGTTGGACCACCCCAACATCGTCAAACTGTACCAGGTGATCGAGACTGAGAAGACCCTGTATCTAGTAATGGAATACGCCAGCGGTGGCGAAGTCTTCGATTATTTGGTGGCTCATGGACGCATGAAAGAGAAGGAGGCCAGGGCTAAGTTCAGACAAATCGTGTCCGCCGTCCAATACTGTCACCAGAAGAGGATTATTCACAGAGACCTGAAAGCAGAGAATCTTTTACTCGACGGAGAAATGAATATAAAAATCGCTGACTTCGGGTTCAGCAATGAGTTCGTTCCCGGTCAGAAGCTGGACACTTTCTGCGGTAGTCCCCCATACGCCGCACCTGAACTTTTTCAAGGTATGTCACACTTTCGTTGGTTACTAATTATCCGTAACTAATGAGTTTTTTTTTTGTTATTTCAGGCAAAAAATATGACGGACCGGAAGTTGACGGTCAGTATTGTTTTCAACCTTTCCTTTGTTTTGTATTCTGTGAATAATTTGACGAATGGTTTGTTTTGGTTGCAGTTTGGAGTTTAGGTGTAATATTATATACTCTAGTCAGCGGTTCCCTACCCTTCGACGGCGCAAATCTCAAAGAACTCCGGGAAAGAGTACTTCGCGGCAAATATAGAATTCCTTTTTATATGTCAACCGATTGCGAGAATTTACTTAAAAAGTTTCTGGTTTTGAATCCGGCGAAGAGGGCATCCCTTGAGGTTATTATTGAAGTCTGCCTTTTGAGCCATAATTAACGTTTTGTTCCAGAATATAATGAAGGATAAGTGGATGAACATCAGCTACGAAGACGACGAACTTAAGCCATATATTGAACCCGAATCAGATTTGGCTGAAGTTCGGAGGATCGATATCTTGTCGTCAATGGGTTACGGAAGAGAAGAGATCGAAGAATCGCTTTCTAAACGAAAATATGACGATATTATGGCTAACTATTTGTTGTTAGGAAAGCGCACAACTGAGGTATTCCTTCATTGTCTTCCCCTTTGTCTAAATTATTTAACAAATGTGTGGAATACTTTCAGAACGAATCGTGTGATTCGCGTTCCTCTTCAAGTCTATCATTGCGTGGTTTACGGGCGAACGCGGAGATCACTACCAATAGTCAGTCGCCCTCTCATGTGAAGGTCCAAAGAAGTGTTTCGGCAACGGCTAAGCCGCGGAGGTTTAGTCACGGAGGCGATAACCAGAATCAAAATACTACTAATAGTGCGTCGGCAACACCGACCACCACCACCTATAAAAGACAGAGCGGTAAGAATAGTCAGCCCTCAGACAAAAGCGATTCAAATTATGGCCATTGGATCAGTTTTGTCGCTCATTAGAACTATGAGAGAATTTGTCTTTAGATCAGATTATTATTTAGTTTTTTGTCATTTTTTTGGACAATTCTTTCATATTCTAAATAAATGTTTGTGAAAGTGTTTCAATGGTCTGAATCTGATGTCTGTCCTAATGGGCGATAATTTCGATAATATAGAAGCCAAGAATACTTCAAATGTCAATCATATAACAAAACGGATTTCGAATCTAGAAGTGACCAAAGACGGCACCAACACTACAAACGCTACTAATGGTCCGCCCTCTCCATCTGTGACCACTCCTCGTACAATCAAATCTCCATCGGGAGGAGTCGGAGCATTGGACTCAGGCGGTTCTTCTGCTGCCCAAGTACTTAGTCCTTCAAAGATAACTGCTATAGGAATGGGTTCTTTGAGACAAAAACCGACCACTTCTCCCATTTCTGCTGCGGTCTTGAAGAACACATTTAGTGGAATTCCCCGAAGAAATACTTATAATTACAACAATGAGAAGAGTGCATCCACTGAGAAGGCAGCCATCGCTGACAACCCCAGGTATACCTTCTTTTCAAATACTAAAGAAAGAGTATCTCCAATCAAATAACTAACCACTGATTGCATGAATTGACTCAATGTTTGTTTATCTTCTATTTCTGGTGAATGTCATAAATCGCATGTTTTGTCTTTTATCTTAACTCTAGTAATACTTCTGAAGATAATACCAATAGTAGTTCGTCGACTGTCTCTTCCATTGCGACACTCAGACCAACCAAAGGTCACATTAAGTCGGCGTCAATGTCTGTCGCGGGACGTAATCCGAGCGATTCACGTCCCGAAAGCGGAGACTCGAGTCGCGCGTCCAGGTCTGCCTCTAATACTGCCTTTAGTTCTGCTCATTTCTTCATTTTATGTTAACTTTTTTTTTGTTTAAGTTATGATTCAGTTTTTGTTTCGTTTTTTTTAAATTTTAAATAAAATGTTTCAATTGAATTAAGTGTTGTTTTATTGAATTTACAGTTCTTCTGCAACCAAAGGTGCGATATCTCCTCTACCAGTGGTCAATAGGGCTTTCCCTCGAGGCACTGTCAACCGAAGCACATTTCACAGTGGACAGACGAGGGAACGCCGACAGCCGTCAGCTTTCAATGGTCCCGGAGCTGTTCCTCTCCAAACACAGGATTCTTCGGCAATGTCAAGACAGTCGTTCTTCAGTAAACTGTCCTCAAAATTTAGTAAAAGGTTAGTTGCAATGGAAAAGAAACAAATAATTACTTATTAATGAAGTCCTGTCGGACTGCACAGAACAATGAATGACGACTCGACTAAACCGCGATCTCTTCGGTTCACTTGGAGTATGAAAACGACGTCTTCGAGAGATCCCAACGAAATAATGCAAGAAATCCGTAAAGTTTTAGATAAGAATAACTGTGACTACGAACAGAGGGAAAAGTTTCTTCTACTGTGCGTCCACGGAGACCCCAACACCGACTCCCTGGTCCAGTGGGAAATTGAGGTCTGCAAACTGCCCCGACTCTCACTCAATGGCGTCAGATTCAAACGCATTTCTGGCACTTCCATCGGCTTCAAGAACATAGCGTCGAAAATAGCAAATGAACTAAAATTATGACTCGAGGACTGTCATCACTGGAATCAATGTGAACCGAGTTCTTAGAGAAGAAATAATGAGAAAACTTTTTAGTAGGAGATTAACACTTATTTAATTGTTTAGTATTATTATTATTACTATTATTATCATTAATATTATCTATTATTATGATTATCACAATTTGTCGAATGATTTGTCTTAAATGAAGATTATTTAACGATTTGGTGCAGAAGATAATTGTTTTGTTGTTAAAAATGGATCATTAATTGAAAGCCAATCGATTCGAAGAGATTCTAAAGGATATAATGAATGCAAACCTATTGAACGTCTGACCGATTGTCGGCCAACTGTTGAGTTGATTCGTCCGATTCGTCGCAACTCAAAACTCATCTCACGTTCGCTTTTTCATCACTATTTCCACAATTAAGTGAACCAATCGCTGATTATTTAATAGTTTTTGTGTAAATTTTTGGACTCAATTCGATAAATATGTAGTAATTATGAGACAAACAATCAATCAATCGATTATTTGCTGTGAATTTCGATTCGATTTAATTCTACGAAACCAACAAATGAACTGTGAATTCAATTTCGGTTAGACTTTTGGAAAAAACTGTTATTTGTTTTAATAATAATAATTATTATTATACCTAAAAAATTAATAGATTTAAAAGTGAAACAAACGTTTTATCTTTACATCATTTGACGCACTTCTGAATTGTGCTTAAATTTAATTGTTTTGTTCATCATTTTTATTCAAATGTAAATATAGTTTTATGAAAAAAAAACAAATTCAAAAAAATCATTGATTCGCCCAAACTTTTGACGCCAACAGTCCTCTTATGGTTTGACAAACTGTTGGCCATTCTTTTCGTTGATTTTATTAAAGACACAAAAGTTTCTAAATTAGAGCCCAAACGATATGACCCCAAAGAGCCAAATGTTGCCCAAAAAAGTTGTGCCACAGATCGGGTTTTGAAGCTTTCTATCGATTCGATTAATTGTTTTGAACAAATTTTTATTATTTAATTAAAATTTTCTTTTTTAAAAAAAAGTATATATTTTTTGGGAAATAAACAAATGAAATATCATTCCATTATGTGATCCAAAGTAATGGCACTAATCTCTTGTCAGTTGAATCGAATTCAAAGCTCCTATACTTGGATTGTTTCGCAAATATTTATCGACTCATTCGAAGATAAATAAAGATTTTTAGCTCTAATGTCGACAATTTCGGCCAATTATTCGCGTTTGTCCTCAAAAATATTTTAAATATTTTTCGCTATAGTTTTGAATAAATGTTTGATAAATGCCTTTAAAATATTTAACTAAAGTATTAAAATATGAGTCAATAAATTATTTTCGAATTCAATGAGATGTCAAGAATTAGCAGCAATTTGTCTGTCAATACAATCAAAAGAAATTGATTTTTGGCTCTTCTGAGGGCTTATCTGAGGCTCAATAATATCAATGATATTTCTGTTCGACTGTTTGTCTCTCAAGTATTGTACCATTAATTCAAACATCGATTGTTGAGAACATTATTTCTCCGAAAAGTTATATGAATTGCAATTTAATAATAAAACTGATCCTAAAATTATCGAAAAACCGTTTTCTATCTATCCTTCCATTAATGATAATCCGTTTAATTAATTTCGAGATTTGATTGATTAGATTTGGAGTTATTGACACCAATTAATGGAAATTCGTGCGAAATCAGAGCAATTAGTTTGGGGGCAAACTTCTATATCTGTTTCGGCACTCCATATCTCTTTAAGGAGAATCATATCAGATATTAAATCATTGAATAGAGTGCAATAGCTGTGGTCATCATCGGTGTGTGGGGGAGTGCTGTCCAGCGTTTCGATGACCATCTCTATTACTGATTT
>JAQIWP010001137.1:0-17061 GCA_034695525.1 Euzetes globulus
AGGATAAGATAAAAATATTTAAGTTTAAAGGTGTAAATGTAGTGGAGATTAGGTTTGAGGGAAACCCTTGTTTTATTGTTATCTTGATTTATTATAAACTAAAGATAACATTTCAACTTCTACTTAAGGTTAAAATGTTAATATGACCTCAATAAATCTTATTTCAACAATTAAAATTCTATTATCGCTGTAAATATTTTTTATTTAAATATTTTCAAATCTTTTGGACATGCGAAATATTTTCGAGAAACTTTCTTAGAAAGTTTCTTTTTGGCAACCCTATTTTCCACATATTTGGTTCTTTTTTGTGTGCAAAAAATTGCTAAAAATAACATTAAATCGCTTCAATCTTTTTTCTGTTGAAAATCGAGGACTGAATACCCGATCAGTTGAGAAGATTATCAGAATTATTGCCAGTAATTATAAATCAGTACCAGAAAACTTCAATTAGGTTTGTCTCTAATGATTGGAAATATACTTTTCTATCTTGGAAATGAAAACTTGGAAACTCTGCTGTAAAATGTTGATTACGAAAAGAAAAAAAAAGTTTTGTTCAAATATTTTTCTAATCCTTTATATAAGGAAAAGGCAAAGAAAAAGCCAGAAATAATTGGAAGAAAACTATTTGTCTTTTGAGCGAAATTTTTCTGTTTCTTCACCGAAAGTATTTAATTTATTTTTTGACTCTTGTTTTCTCTTCTCGGGAATGAAAAAACAAAGTCTAAACAAAACTAATTTTGAGAAATACTAATGCAGTCGAGTATTACAGAGTAATGAAATTGTACAGCAAAACAAAGTAATGATATTTTCACCTAATATATGATTCTTTAGTTTATTTTTCTTCAGTTAACGAGTCCTCAAATTTATTATCAGGACCTTATGCTTGAATAAGTCTTATAATGACTGGAAATATCTGATTTCTTACTTGATGAACTGTAAAAAATCAAAAGAATCTGTTGGGCACTTATTGTTATGAAAAGTACTCAATGAAATTAAGTGATATTTTCTGATATTCTTTCTGTTTATCTGAGAAAAAATAATCTGTGACTTAATTGGCTACTATTTCTATACTTTTTTATTTTGGTCTAATTCTATACAACAAATATCTGTCCTTTCAATACGCTTTTTTGATACGAAAAAAGATACTTTTGAGACGAGAAGTATTGAAGGAAAAGTAGTCAGCAATTTATGAGATTTTTTTAGCGAAGTCATATCAAATAATGAAGTCTATTAGATGTGAAAAATAGCTACCATTTTATAGAGTAAATCAATGAAAAACAACAATTCTTTTGATAAAATACACCACTTTTTAAGGCAATCTTTGATTGATTTTATGGAAAGATTGTGTTCACCAAACAGCAACTGATAAATAAGATCTGGAAAGTCTGTCCAATATATCAAAGCTAATCTTAACATATAAGTTGTTCGGTGAAATAGCTCTTGCAACTAATTGGCTTTTCACTAAAAATACTCGACTTATTTGAAAGCATTTTTAATGAATTTCATAAATAATTTTCAATAGTAATTAAATAAAATTTCCAGAAACCAAATGAAATTCAAAAAATTTGGCTCTAGAATGATCGGGTTTCGAAAGATCCTGGTTTTAATTTCAAACAAGAATTGAATTATTAATAAATTTCATTTGACTTCAAATCAGTGGACCATTAAATGATGCGATGTTTTCATCTGTTTATTAAACTGAATGAAACGCTTATTAAAGTCATTAAGACATTAATAATGACATTAATAATTAATTACACATCAAATCACATGAAAAGAGGACAAATTTCAAACAAATTATTGTAATATTAAATCATGTATTACATGAAAATCAATTAGAAATTCCTGAATAAACAGGAAATTTGTCAAAATTTTGATTATGTGTATTATCAAACTTCTTGAGATGCCTGGAATTCCAGTCCATTTTTGGTCAATAAGTGATAATTTTGTTCAGAATTTGCTGTAAAAGAGTGGAGTCATTGCTTGCGATTCAATTGAGAGATTGTCGACCGATTCGGACGATAGACTTTGTTGAGAATTAATTGAAAACTCCTTTCTTCGTCTTCTGATGTCTGAAGTCTTTCCTATGGTCTGAATAGTGATCGATAGCTTTGATAACATGGTATTCGTTGGGAATCATTCTTCCATAAAGTGTTTGCATTTCTGATTCATATCATGTCCGGTCACTATATATACATCAGTGGATACTTTTGCACATATTCTCAACATTTTCAACCCTTGACTACACTATTTGTGTGGAAACCAATTGTGACCAGAACTGAGACCATAAATTGGTATCGCTTGGAGTCACAAACACATTGACTTTCGTGATAGCGATCCTCAAATAAAAAGTTGACACAAGATATGGAAATGTTTGGATGAAGTGTTTGTCAGACACTAATGCAAATATTTTCGACTTTCCTATTACTGCCTTCAATTTATACTCGAATATATTTCTATACATTTATTCTCTGGTTCATTTTGAATAAAAACAAAACTTCCAAGAATCCATTCAATTGTTCTTAATTTTAAGAAGAGATTAAATAAAATTTATGTCCATTTCGGTATCCATTTATTCACTTATTTTTTGAATTTTAGAGGATTTGTTGAAATTTTTAGCTCAAAATATTTGGCTCTATTTTGTTGACTTCTTATTTTTGAAGCCGTCAGAAGTCGAGGCTATAATCCGTAGACTTTTTTTACATCTCCAGAGAATAAATTAAATCTGAATTTTGTTACGATTCTGAAGAACTAATGGTTTTACTTATTCTTGAGTTAAGAATTCAAAGACGGAAAATATCTCTTTTTTCACTAATGGTTAAATCAAATCCATTTTTCAAAATGAAAAAAATATATAACTTTTCCGAACAGAATATGAACAGAAAATATTCGAAATAAAATTTTCTTTATTTTTCAAGACTTGCATCTAAATTAAGTTAGATTTGCTATCAGTTATTCCAGTCTTCATAACAGTCTCCAATTCTGATCTAGCAAGTTATGAGACAAGCAAAACGTCACGTCTTTTTTCAGAAAGAAGGGCCGGTGCAGCCATGCTGTCAGTACTTATATTATCTCATAGACAACACACACATATCTGGCAAAACAAGTATTGGTTTTTTTAATAGTCATTCCGAACATAAATTCTCCGGAGATTTTGGCTAAACTTTAACTTCACTGATGTATGGCTTAAGGTTTTTTATCCCAAACCTAACGTTTGGTTTCTCCTTCAGCTCTTATGAAAACAAGTGTCTCAACAGAAGCAGTTAGAAACAGAGTCTTCACTAATTTTTCCTGATAACAAAACACAACAAATTAGAAATTATCACTTTTTTTCGTCCAGAAATTTATCCGAGGAAATAGTTGTATTAGTTGTCAAGGTTTTTAGTTTTCATTCCCAAAATGAACATTAAAAACTAGATTCAATACGTCGGAAGAATTTCTTAGTTTTTTTTCTGTTTGTTTTTTGTTTCTTCAGTTCATTATTCAAATTGATTAACGATTCGAAAGAGAATCTGTTTTTCTCTGATTTCAAACGGAAGGTATTTTCAATATATTAATGACTTTTCAAATCATTTCGGAATTCAGTGAACGAAAAAAAGACAATTTTACTCAAAATTTCTTTCAATATTTTACTCAATTAACTTTTTTGAACAAATAAAAAGTTAATAAACAAATATTAGGAGAGAATAATGGTCTTGAAAATTGCTTTTATTATGGGATAGAATATCATGTTTTTATTTCATATTTGAATTTAAACATTAGTTTATGATTATTCACTTGAATGGCATTTGATGTATAAAAAAAACTAAGGTTTGGTTAGCATTAGAATGAAGTCATTAAACTTTTCATAAGCTTTTTAAAAGATTAAATTTATTGATCTATTCTTTTACATAAACATTAGATTATTTCTGACTTTTATATGAAAATTCTGTTTTATTTACTTCTAAAAAATAAGATTATAATCACGATAATTGATGAAACAAAGCAAAAGGTCAGCTCTTCTGATTGTCTTTTAAAACTCTTTTGACATTTAAATTCCTATTATTTTAAAAGTTCTAATGTTTTCCTTTAAACTCCAAATTAATTAAAACTTTTTAATTATCTCATTATTACAATTGAATTTGAAGAGCTCTCCAAGATCATGGCCTTTCCTGTCTGGCATAGTATGTCAGTAGTGAAGCACACCATTCACAAACTTAACTGATTCTCACAAAAAAAAATATTTTTCATGGAAAGTGGTTTATAATAGAGATAATACTTATTGATTTGGAGAGGAATCGAAATGATCGGATCGCAAACTACAGTCGCCTTTCATTAATAAATGAAAATCTTTGGTTAAGTTAAAGAGCAAAGACATCGCTTCTCGTAATATATGCCTGTATTTAATGTCAGCGACAGATAAGGATTTACTTTTATAAGAATCGTATAATACTTTATGCGACAGAAGGAGAAAAAATTACATATTCTATTCGCACAGAATTTAGTGTTACATAAAATTCATGTTAAGTAAGCGCCAGATCACTGTTCATCAGATCCACTGACAGTATTCTGTCTATCCCTTTGCCGCATATAATCAAAACTCATAGAAATTCAAGTCATTATATTTTGTTGGGGTTTAACATTAAAACGCATAAAATGCAAACACTATTTATTAGATTTTTATTATAACTCATAATATTTTTATTATTTTAATGGAGTTTTTGCCTCCATTTTTGCTATAAATAACTTCATTCATGGATTTATTCATTCAGAAAACAAAAAGATTCATTTAATCTTAATTTTTGTTCGAATTCTTTTCAATTGAAATTTCATGTTTTCGACTCAATTTAATGGCATTTAAATTAAATATACTTTTTGGAATAATGAAAGAATGAAAGGTGATAATCGATTGATGTGCAAGGTGTTTGTGTTCTGTTGAAATAAATTACAATAAAACATATTTATGAAGTGAATAGTTGATAAATTCAGCCTAACTGACTTATTTCTAGTAAAATTTGAAGACAAATTTTAGTCAAGAATTTTTTAAAATGTTTAAATGACACCTTGCACATATAGGCAAATATTCAGTAATATTTTTAGATTCAATATTACTTTGAATTTAATGAAAAATCTGTTTGATTTTTCCGAAACAAGATTTCATATTTACTGCATTTTTTCCATTTTTATTCATTTTGACTTTTATTGCATTTTTCATTTCCTTAAATATTGTATTTCCAGAGTTCATTTAGAAACATAACTAGCAAAATGTCGCTTTTTTGGACAATCAATACCACAATCTGTGTTCAATTGTGTTCTCAGTTTTTATTTGTTTTGAATCCATTCGATAGCTCTGAATGTCGTTTATTATGGCTCTGAAATCGATCATATTTTTCATACAAATGAGACTCCATTTACTTATGACTCTATTGAAATGAGATCTGTAATCAAAATCACAATTCATTCGTATTTTGCCGTTTTTTGTGACAAAAGCAATGAATAAATAAAAGGCTTTCAAAGATTCATCTGAATAAAAGTCACTCACAAAGTGGCCGATAATTACGGGTTCAGAGAAACAAAACTTCATTTCATACTTAATTGAACATTGATTACAATGAATTCAATTCCAGTTATTTGTCGACTGAAATAAATCAAAAATGTATTTTCTATGACTAATATATCAAAGTATTCCCCACTCGAGTCGAAGTCTAGTTTAGGACATAAAACGGAAAAATCATTTTTCAAACAGAATATCATAAAAAGTCATCAGTTATTCAACTAATTCTTCAATAAGACAATAGAAAAATAAATCTTTCAAAACAGGCAATGCCTCCAAAGACCGGCAATTATTCAAAAAGGGAATGGAGGGGGAACTTCCAGTTCTATATGGAGAGCAGGAGCACAGAATATATTTCCATAAGATTTGAATAATAAACACAATTAAATATAATTTTCTGCTATATTTTGCTTAAGCTGAAGGAGAAAATACTTTTTGTTTTGTGGTTTGCAATACAAAAATTCCAAAATTAAACCTTTATTTATGTCCAGACATTACTTAGGTTTTAAATTACACTTAATTTTTGCCTTTTATTCTAATGAAACTTATTTGTGTATCAAATCGCGTTTAATACAATTAAATTACAACATTAACTCATATCATATGAGATGTAACTTCAATAGCAATGTCTTTCATATTTTAAATTCAACTATTGCTCAAAAAATACAACAATTTTTGCGTATTTTTCTGTTGTTTCTCACATTTAGTTTATTTGATGTTTTTTTTGTAAAAAAAAATAATAAAAAAGACGTTAAAAACAAACGTAAAGTTTGTGCACAAAATGATATCGAAATAAATTGTGAAAAATCTTTATTCCTTTTTCATACCTTTACTTTCGAAGACTTTCCTTTCTTTTCCGACCATTAATTCAACTTTACTTCTGCTAAAAAAGACAATAAATATGTTAAAAATGAAAAATATTTCATTTTATTTTCAAATTTATATTTTCTGAAATGCTTGAAAAGAAGTCAAAAAATATTCAAATCGTGTTTCTGTCTTATTTTTGTAGGACTTCTTTTAACTTCTTTTAACTCAAATTCTATATAATTTTACTCTTTATAAAAAAGAAAAGATTAGAATTCAGATAAGATAATGGATGGGGTAATTTGAATTTTCATCTTGCATTGTTTAGATCAAAGTCACCAGTTATTGGGCTTTGTCTTCTAATCCCATAACAAACCAGAAATACGAAGATTTGCTGTTTTTCTTATAAGCAGTGAATCTCATATTTTTTCAGTCGTTTTTTTTGTTTTTTATACCATATATTCGTTGGACGAATGTTTGCTTTAAAAGCATATGAACTCAAAAAATATATTTTTATGTATTAGTTCTAAGAAGTCTTAGGAATAATAATGAAAGAGGAGAGTGACTGAAAAGCGCAAAGAAATTTATATTCAGAAGTCATTTTGCGATTCATATGTAGTTCCAGTGCTGGGAGCTGTTAGAGCTCGTGGGGGAGAGTAATAAGTGTCAAAAGTGTTTTCGACGCTATCTTTGAATCATTTGGTGTTAGTGTTCGTCAATAGTTTTGCAAAATACGGACTTAAATGGATGTGGTCTGTGAGCCGGCGGTTGTGCGCTGTGCGTCACTCATTGCCTTCATCACTGATGCCTCTATGACTGGGCTCTCAATGTTTGCTTCAGCTCTGAATCCTAGCACAGCTCACAACTCATACCACTCATTGATTGTTAGCAGAAATCGTGTTCACTATTATTTGTAAAAAAAAGATTGTATTTCTGGGCGAAGATCTGCTTAAATACTTACCGAAGTCTTGTGTGCAGTCGACAGACAAAAGTCTGTGTGAAAACAATTGGATATAATGCAAGACATAAGCGTTTTATCACAAACATCCACACAAAACAATGTTTAATGAATATGAGTGACAAAACCGTTAGTTGTGTTTCTTGTGTCGAAACTTTTGTCTGACAAATACTGTGTCGCTATTAAATGCATTATTATTACTATTACTGTAATATCTGTCGAACGGCACCGAATAAATGATGCAATTCATAGCCCAAACAGAATAACTATTATATGATTGTCGGTGTATTTCTCTGGACAAGTGTTAAGGCCCTAAATGCTGCTATACTTATTCCAAACACTTTTTTCAATTATTGAATTTGTGATCTGTTGGCTGCGATATCCTATGGATCGCTGCACTGTTGTTGTACTCAAGTGGTTGTGTAACTCAGACAGTGTTAAAAGCACTACACTTTGCCTGTGTTTTCCCAAACTCATCGCTATTTATATCTGATTGCAAGATGTGATTAAGTGATTAGGTTTATATCCAAGAAACTATAGCTTTTAAAAACATAACTCAATCGATGACATGATTGTCAACAAAATTGAAAAACTAATTAATCTTTTTATACTGAATGGCATTTATTTGATGCACATTTACTTAACATTTTGGATATTAATTATGATTATGGATCAGACATCTTATGCCGAGTGGATAATTGGTATGCATTTTTCAAATGTACTTTTCTTATCAAGTGGCAAACTGGCCATTGAATATGAAATTTCAATTTAAAATCAATTTAAGTGTTTAATAATACATTCATTTTTATTCATATATTCAAAGAAAATAAAATTTAATTTTGAGTAAATAAAAGAGTTTTTTACGAATCATTTAATAAAATTTCAACTATTCGTAAAGACTCTAATATCAGGGACGACCAAGGCAATAGCTCATTTTGAGCCATTAAGTGTTGAAATTGTTAAAGTGTCAAAACCTCATGAGTGCCATATTTCAAACTTTCTATCTGCTAATACTGTTTGGTCATTATTGCCTCCTTGGCAATCATGCCTTTGACACTTTATCGCACTCTTTTCGGATGAAATTCTGTTAAATTCAATATTGAAAAAGAGCTAAAATACAAAATTATTCTTTACTCAGAGGAAGAGCTCGACGTAAATATGATTTTCGAATTCATATAAGAGTTTTTTCGTATCATTAATGTTATGAAATATAGGAATCGTCTGAAGAGAAAGTCTTTCGAATGCATTCACAGCACCAGAAAAAATACATTTATTTTTATTTATATACCTGTTATATGTATATAAAAGTTTCCTCTCTTTCTAACAAAAAAAAAGAGATGAAATTTCTTATACATTAAAGTTTGGTTCACAAAATTAAAAATAAATGAAACTTTTTGGATAAGAATAAAAAATGTAGAAAATATTTTTCTATAAGTTTGGGATTTGAAAATCAAATTAAAATTTTCGAAACATTGAAACAAATGGTTTGAAGTAATTTAAATAATTAGTTTTGCAAACGATTGCTTTGAATGGAAACGACAAACAAATACTTTAGAATTATATAAATTATTTGAATAAATGATTTGCTGCTAATTTACTCAAACAATTCATTCAAGGAATATTTCAACCATTTTCATTATTCTTTAAAAGAGAAAGACTCTTCTAATTTGCATAAAAATAATTTATTTTCAGTAAATGATAAGCAGTTTTATTATTAAAATATTTAAAATTTTTCAGTCTGTGAAAAGAAAATTAGTCTTTTAGAGCGCTTCGAGTCATGTTTTGACTTATTCCCCATTTCTTCTCAATTCTCAATACAATATAAATTAAAATTTTAGGCAATTTTTCATTAAATTCAAAGAATACATTGTCCTAGATTAATCAAAGCTAAGTTATTGTAAGAATCTTTTAGCGAGCAAACAACTATCAGATTATAACTTAGTTAATTAGTGCCATTTAGGAATGTTTTAGATAAAATGTATGGGAATTAAAAACTATAGTAAATCTCCATGGTGAAATTTTATCAGTCACTGTCTATGCTTAATTTCAATGTTCAAAATGAACTGGTCATAAATGGAGTGCCGTTGTATTGATATTTAAAATAAAACTTTGTTTCACTAGATAGCTCTTGGGAACGGCTGTCAAACAAATTCTGTGCTAATGTTGTTAGCGTTCGTCTAAATTAAAGGAAATAATTATTTATTAATCCCACAAATGGTATAAATTATAAGAAAATTCTTCGAAGTCTTGGCGTTTGTGGACATCGTTTGAATTTATGAATAAGTTTTGGCATAAAAGCAATTCATATTCATGAAGTAGTTGTCGATTCTTTCCATAAAACTAAGAAGATTTGCAGACAATTGTATCGATTAGTCTTTTATAATAGTATTCCTTTTCACTTTTGGTTCAAAATTTGCAAAACTGCAGTCAAATGATAGCATTTTTTTCTGTTTATTCACTCAATCTGTTCAGTAATGAACTGTTTTTCTTAAGAATCTTAGCTTTTATTCTCAAATTTCCGAGAATTTAAATCAATCGCTTAATTACTTGAAAGAGGATTCACTAGGATTTTCTACACAACCTTTTTTAAGTAATTGAACAAATATTTTCATCAGTGATTTTCATAGTTGAGTTAAGTTTGTTTGCAAATGCACTCTATTTTATTCCCATTAATCAATGTTATCGGAATCAAAATATAAAATTTATTTTAATTAAAACAATTCTTAACAGCCTTTGATTTGCTGTAAATCTAATTGCTTTTATGAAAACCCATTAATAATTTAATAAAGAGATGAAAAGTAAATTTCTCATAAATTATGAGTCATTATGATTATGACCAGTTTAATTAGATTATGAGCTGTCTCAATTCAATAAATTGTCAAATAATTGATTCATTGAATTAATTCAATTATCAACAATAATTCAATTTACTTGTGATTAATTCTGTGAGCGAGGAATGGCATTAAACTTGTTTCTGGTTGTCATTCAGGATTGAATCAAAAACTATATCGATATAAATATAATCAATTTTGATTCGAAATGTGGATCTCAATTGTTTGCTCCGATGAACTTGTTTACAATGAATTGTAAAGCATTAGTGAATTCTAGTATACTTTTTGCCCTAACCTCGAATAAATGATGAGAATATTTATACTCTTCGATTCATTTCGTTGACATCAGGCAAACAAGAAATATATTGAATCTATGAAAATAACATGAAGAAGATATTCTATTCAAAGACTTAATCTAAAAATATTGAGTTTTTTGGCCGATATTTTCGACTAAAATGTCATTTGACTGATCGATGTCTTCCTACAGTTTCATAGCTTATCCTCCACTTATAACTTGATAACCTATGAATATACAGTTGTCTAGTTCAATGATCAACATGATAAACTATCAAACAATGAATTCTATTCTATTTTTCCTAAAAAATGATAGTGTTCTTTTTTTTTGTTTGGAATAATTTTTTCATTCAATTCTGGGACTGAATGAATTCGTTTAATGAAATTGAAGAATAAATTTTTGATATTCTGTTTCTGAAGTATATATGCGTTCTTCCAAAATAATATAAAAAGAAAGGGAGAATTAATTGGATTGAGTCGAGAGTTCTTATGGTGTGAATGGAATGAAGTCATATATCATACCAATAGATGAGACAATTTATTATTGTTTTTACTATTGGAAAAGCCAGTGCTATAAAGTGCACTGGTGCAATGAGCTAATAGTGCATACATTTTTGCCTATTTCACAATCAATGAGAACTTCATAAGAAATAAAGTGAATTTTGGGGTCAATGGTTGAAAATTATTGCTGGAAAGAGCGAAGAAAAAATAATTCATTTATTTTGTCTAAAAAATATTTTTTAGAAATTTGCTCAAAAAATATGATATAAGTTATATAACTATAGCTGTGTTTGGCTTTATTTTGACTGACATTTACTGAAACCGAAGCCTCAATAATGATAATAATGGAGAAAATAATATAATCGAAGAAGAAAAGCAAAGCCTTTAAAATGCTTACCACTCTTTCAAGTGAACAAATTGTACTTCAAAACTAATTTTCAAGTAGAAATATAATGCGCTCAAAATTTTTGCGCTTGCCAAGACCACTAAAACTTTTATTTAAATGGAAATCCAATATGAAAACTTGACTAGACAAATTCACAACATAAGAAAAGAATTATTTTGAATTTTGTTTATCTGAGTGAAAGTATAACTATTTCGGCTACTATTGAATGCCTAATATTTTAGAATTTCAAATTTAATCTAGTTATTGGTTATCCCCTTTGTTATTTCAATGTTGAGCTAAAACTAAACTCAATGACATTCCTTATAGTGTTGGTTCTGTAAAGTGTTGGAGACTTTAAGAATATTTTCAAGTTTTTGTGTTTCTGTTTCTGTTATTATTCTTTCATCTCTTCTGCAGTTTCTCTCATACTTTGTTTGTTATGTTTTTTCACTTCGAAAAGATTTGTTGAAACTTTTTTCTTGTGTTTTCTTCAAAATACCTGAAGCTATACAACGATATAAAGTTAGATAAGTGTCACTAAAGGCATTCCTTTTGACAACAGACTATGTCTTCATTTATTCGCCTTTTTTAGAACAGATAGAAATCATTTAATAGTTTTTTGATAATTTTTTATTCTCTTCCAGCAATGATTGATATTGGATTTCATTGAACAAATTTCTTTTTGCTTCTCTAGGTTTTGATTAATGATTTGGTCCTTTAGTTTTGTTCATTTTTCTCGTACTTTTGCCACCAAAAGTTCAAAGGATTTTCTAATTTATTTTCAACGTCTCAATGGTTTTATGGTTAGATTTCTAATCATTTCATAATTTTCTGGTATCTTATTTCATGTCAGACTCGACTTTCGATTAATAACTCTTTTAAAAAAATTATTCTATTTATGTTTTCTTGAAACTAATGTCCAGCAACTTTAATTGATATTAATTATAATTTATGAAAATAGATGAATAAATTGCTAGTTACTAATTATAATTTAGCAGTAATTACATTATGAAATGGGGATAGGATAAGTTGTTGTTTCTCATTTCAATTATTGTAGCATTGGCATGGTTCTTTCCATTTAAGTTACCGTATTCCTTCACATTATTCGGCATGCCGGTATAAGTAAAATTGACCATTTTCTTAAAAATGGCTTTATGGTGTCTATCGGCTTGTCGTACAATGTGAGGAAATACGGTAATAGTAAAATGTCCCTTTAGCTATCAACATTTTTCTAAGTTGATCAAGGGTCAATTTGGAAGTTAACTAGCTTTTTAAGTATCAAATTATTTTATTGATTACTCTGTGATCAAATTGAACTTTACCTTTCTATTTTAAACATCAAGATTAGACTGAAAATGGGAACTAAAGATATAAAAATAGTTTTTAATGAATTGGTATTTCTTGATCATGTTGATCATATTGTATTCTACTCTAGGTGATTAAAATAGAAATGTAAGCCTCATTTTGATCTCAGTTTTTAATCAAGTAGTTTGGGTTAAAGTTTGAAATTATTTTTGTTTCCGTACAAAAAACAATCGAAATCCTTAAAGAATTCTTTACGGAATTACATCAGCCTATGCCAGAAAAGACTAAAAGTCTCTTGAACATTCAAAATTTAAATTAAATTCTAATAGAATCGTTTTATATTAGATGAAAACAACACAATCATAGAACTGAGTTTGGCAAAAAAAACTAATTAGGTTTGTAGAGGATGAAATTACGATTTGCGATAATCCAGGTATTAATTATAATTCAGTGTTTGTTCAAATTGGCTCTGGAATTGTCTGCAAGTGTTGAGTACTGGCGTTAATACTTCAGTCAATGAATTCTGTGTCGTCTATAATCTAATGCATTTTGAAAAGTGGTTTTCCTCGCAATCCATTTGCAATCAATCGGTATCTGTTGTTTCAAAATCTGGTGGGTTAT
This sequence comes from Euzetes globulus, assembly GCA_034695525.1. Classification (NCBI taxonomy): domain Eukaryota; kingdom Metazoa; phylum Arthropoda; class Arachnida; order Sarcoptiformes; family Euzetidae; genus Euzetes; species Euzetes globulus. The sequence continues at coordinate 13,233 of JAQIWP010001137.1, forward strand.
GGTTGTGCTCTGATTGACAATTGCTTCAAATAATGGAATTCCTCTAACATAAGAAATTCCAATACATTCGCACTGACTCTCTATTATTCTCATCCGAACTCTTACTTTACTTCTCAATAAGACTCTGAACAGAATTCTAATATATGTGTTGAGAAAAACCAGAGTTTTATGAATAAGGCTTTTGTGCGGTGTTTAAGGTCTGGGAAAGGCTTCGATTGGAAATAATCTAATAATCTTATGTACACTAAACAAGTGTCCAATACATTAAACCAATGCCATAATACTTTGTTAATCGAATCAGGGAGCTTTTTATGAGAATTATACCCGGAGGCTTGATAAACCAGATGTTAAAAATAGATGTTTCAAAACATAATCTAGATACTGTTAATTTATGTGAAAATTATGTGCTTGGAAAAATCAATAGCGATTTCTCCGTTTTTTGAAATTCGTGACAAAACTATTGCAAACTTTTATTTCATTTTTATTTTCCCAGTCTTTTAGATAACAATAGATTTGAGAGATTTATGGGATTATTCTTAAAAAGCTTTCATTTTATTTATTTATTTCAATTCTAAAATATTACTGTTTGTCAAAGGATTTCTACTTTTTTTATGGCAGATTTTTTCCCTCCAAATAAACTACTGAAGCAACTCTGCAAGTACATTGTTAGCTAAATCGAAAAAAATACTATTTTGAATAGAAACTATGTTTTAATACTTTTTAGAAAGTATTTTCAGCATCTTATTAATCAAGATTTTATCCAATAACAAATTTTTTAAGAACAAGAAAAAAATCTTAAATAAAAAACGGAGGATTCACTAAAAGTAGGAACAGATCATTATTTGTGAATTGCCGACAACTCAACAATTTTTAGCAAAAATAGCACATTCAATTTAGTGCATCTATTCACCAAGAGCTTTATTTGAGCACTACGTTTATTAGAGCTTATGAACTTGATTATAATAAGCTCTTTTTCTATGAGCAATTCCTTATTATCAAAGGTTTAGCGCATAATATTCAAGTTTTTATCTTTTAATTATGCCGTTAAAGCACTTCTTACGTAAGACTTTCCTTAATTATGAAATTTAATTAAATAAAAAAAATGATTCCAAGATTTCCTTGAAAATGGTTGTCTGTTTATTCTGATCTGAAAACTCACTCTATTGTTAAGCCCATTGTTCGTCTGAGGAATTCATTACTGAATGAGAATTTGATATCTTTATTAAGAAATATTTCATTTTTTCCATTTCCATTCAACAGTAGGTCATCCGAGGAATTCCACTTTTTCTTTCCACTACTCGTTTCTCTGCTTTTTTTTTATTTATGCATGCATAATTTAGTGCAGAAAGTCAACCATCCTATAATCAACATACAAAACAATTTCATCTTTTACTTTTGAACTTGATAAAATTCTCCCCTTTTCATAAAAAAAATGGTCTGACCAAATGACATACAATTAATTATTATTTATACTTTAAGTTTCATCTTTGACACAATAACTTTAAGATACCTAACCCGTCCTTTCTTCTATTTTTTATTTTATTTTATTGAGTATCCAAAGTAACAATTTGTAACAAATTTAAATTTACCATAAAATGTCCCATTGATACCCTGCCCCTCGTGTAAAACCCACAGATGATAATTCTACTGAAAATCCTTTAACTTTCTCAGATAACCCGCGGGGTATCATTGGGACTTTATTTAAATTTGTTGCCTGCATGTATTTCGTGTGATAAAACATTGTTTGAAACTAATCTTTCAGAATTGAATTAATTTTGAACCAAAATCTCATTTCTGTGTAGATTTTGTAACAGAAAAAAATTAGACAATTATTCCGACAGTCATTCCATTCTTAGAAGCGAAGACTTGAATCAATTCTCAACGGAATTATTATTATATTTTTATTTCGAACAGAAAAATCCTTATTTCAATCCCTTATTTCGTATTCATTATTATTCAAATTACTGAATAATTTTTGTCTCGTTTTTTACCATAAAATCCAATGTTATTCTCAAATGATTATTGTATTCTCAATAATAGAAAAACATTTCACTCTTATTACAGAATCAAATAAATTCGCTAAAATTGCATTTTATTTATGCATTGAAAATAGTTGACACTCAAAAACATTAGATTATTGTTCAAGATTATAGCGGAATAAATCAGAAAATATTGCCATTCAAAAAAGTTTGCATGCATCATTTAGATAAAATCGGAAATTCTTGTTGTTGTCTCTTCAACCCATAAATGGGATTACTTTTATTCAAATATAACCAAACTTAGTTTGATAAAACTTTGTTGAATTTTACACGATTTCATTTTTTATAAGATGATTTCTTATTGTCATCGAAGTAAAGTCAAAAACTTCAATTTATACCAATTTTATTTGACGATCAATCAGACAAAGAGAAAAATTCTTCATTTTTTAATGACATCTCATTTACTCCTTCGTTCATTTTTTATCCGTGCAATTTTTATGAACACTTATCATCAATCAATGGTGTGGAAAAGAGTGTGGGGATACCAGGTATTGAATATAGAAACTCAAGCGAGCAAAGACAAGACCAATTCTTTGAGCTTGCTGATTTTCAGATATATTTAAAATATTTCATGGATATACCCTTCCTAATTTATTGTTTATTTCTACCCCTAAGATCAACAATCCTGTGCTCACTCTATACCAAGGGTCGCCAAGGTCCGAGGCCTCAGAGAGGATATAAGGGTTAAATTGCGGATTTTTTTCAAACCTCAGGTGTTTTGACAAATTCTGGACCTCAGGGGTAAAACATACTATACCTCCAATGGCGACCCCTGCTCTTTACATTATATAGAAATGATTTTCTATCTATTCTTTACGCAATCAATTCCAGTCCCTGAAAGATGAGATCAGAATCCAAACATTTGGCTAAAAACAAAATCAAAACAAAAACAATATTTTGTTTCTTTCCATTTCACTATTTTTAAATCAAAAGTTAAAAATAGTGACAATTAATTCAATTTAATCTAAATTATAACATGATTTGGTTTTCCAAATGCTATTAAAAGTAAAAAAGAATCTTGTTCATTGGCGTAAATTTGATGACCATTTCGGCAAAACTTTATGACATCAAATATTTTACATTAATTTGAGACAATTTTGGCAACTTTTTCACTTTCATAAACGGCTTCAAGTAATTGAGTGATAATCTATTTAACATTTTTAACATAATTCACAAATTATTTGCATAGTTTTGGGCTTATTTTGCAAAGGATTTCAATATTTTTGCCTGGTGTTAGGCTATTAATAAGATTCACAAGATAAATAATCGTGCTTTTTATTTTTACTTACTCATTAATGAGCAAACTATTAGAGTTCACATTTTTGTGATATCTAGCCTTTCTAAATACTATAATCTTGGTTTAACATTAGAATCAATTCTACCAAATGATAATCGTTTTTATGAATAATAGATATTTCAATATTAGAGTAAAAATATAAAAGTATAGTCGAGAGTAATATTTCGGGGTTTCTGTTGTTTTTATCGATGCGTTTGACTCTAAACATTGTAAGTAATAGTGATTTATAACTATTTGGCTCTGATCTCAACTAAACAGTCATATGTTATAAAAGTAAAAATTCTAAGCCTTCACAACGTCTTTCCTAAAGAAATAAGACGAATGGGTGTGGAATGTGTATTGGCATATGCTCTATACCAGGGCTGTTCCTATTCTGATCACGTTTAATTCAAACCGATTTAATGCGAAATGTGACACTAGAAATAAATTGCATTCTCTCTCTCTCTCTACCTCTCTCTCCCTCTCTCTCTCACTCTCTCTCTCTCTTTCTCTC